>CAUYPK010062544.1:0-12660 GCA_963574355.1 Loris lydekkerianus | reverse complement strand
TTTATTGTAGTATTTATTACCCATAACTGTTTCAAAAAAAAAAACCCCAAAAAAAAAAAAAAAAAAAAAAAAAAAAAAAAAAAAAAAAAAAAAAAAAAAAAAAAAAAAAAAAAAAAAAAAAACAGCCTTCCTGAATCCCTTGGCCATAGGGTTTAGCCAGTTCCCAGGTCTCTTCCTTGCAGCCAGCACCTGTTTGCACTGAGGAGGTCAGGTGATTCATCCCTCTTGAGAGAAGTGACATGTTTCACACTGATATCACCCACTGGGCTCATTGTTTGAATCCCCCAGATGGTGTGTTTATTGATGTTTCATTAAAAAAAAAAAAAAAAAAAAAAACTCACTTAAGGAAAATAGCCTAGTGTCAATGGGTTTGGCTATTGGTAAAATTTGGAAACTCATTTGGGAATCTACCATCAGTATCTCATTGGTGTTATGTCAGTTTGGGCATACTGCTCTTCAGAACACTGGCTCTTGCACAGATTGGGTCCACTGAGTTGAGTTGTGGAAACCCTCCCTCAAAAAATTAGGGTATTCAGAAAGTGGTATTGGTCACCATAAAGTGTTGCTGTAAACCTGGCAAGTTATCTCTTGATCACACCATGATTTCTTCTTAGGTAAATTGTCAAAATGGGGTTCTACATTTCTCAAGGACAAGCACATTAGCTGCTGGGCTTTGGAATTTTGGTGCAACTTGGTCAATGACATCCTTCTTTCACAAACTAAAATAGGTGCTGCATTCTTCATTTTCTCTCTCTAGACATTGTACATTATTTCTGGCTGCTAGGTTTCATTCCAGTGCCTCTTGCATTTAAGTGATGCATGGAATAATCATAATAACTAGCTCAGTACAAGGGTTGAATTGAAGACCACATCCTAGTCGTTTTTCTGGATCACACAGAAGTCATTTCTGGACTGCAAATGCCATATGTAATATGAGATTTTAAAAATTATCTTTGTTGGCCGAGTGCAGTGGCTCATGCCTGTAATCCTAGCATCAGGAGGCTGAGGCAGGCAGATCCCTCAGGAGTTATAGACCAGCTTGAGCAAAAGCGAGACCCCATCTCTACTTAAAATAGAAAGATTTAGACAGGTGTTATAGTAGGTGCCTGTAGTTTCAGCTGCTTAGGAGGCTGAGGCAAGAGGATAGCTTGGATTATCCCGAGGCAAGGCAAGAGGATAACCCAGGATTCTAAGGTTGCTGTGAGCTAGGCTGATGCTCGGGGCACTCTAGCCTAGGCAAAAGAGTGAGATTGTGCCTCAAAAAAAAAAAAAAAAAAATACATTATTGTATTATATATATGTATATCTTTCATTTTGTGGTGCAAAAATAAGCTTGGAAGGGATGATTCTCTCACAGAATATGGAAATGGCCTTAGCCTGGCCTTGTGTCCAGGATTAGTAGCACAGCTGCTTTTTCCTGGAGGGACAGTCACATCCAGGAGGGAAAAATACAAAGTTAAATACGTAACAGGAGGCTAATGACTGAACCTATTAACAAGCAAAAGGATTCACCAGTTACACAATCTGTCTGTAGTGACATACAGCCAGTGGCAGGAATTGTAGTTTACATTTAGAAGACATATTTAAAACTCTTTACCAGAGGCAACTGATCCAATAACAACGATAGCAACAACAACATTTACTTATAGTGCATAATAATTTTAAAGTTCCTTTGTGTATCTACTTTTATATTCACTAGTAAGGCTGGTAAGTTGGTTAGACAGAGCTAGGTTTATAAAGCCAGGTAAATATTTTGGATTTTTTATTCTAAGCCTGAAGCAAAGTTTTAAGCCAGGGATGGACATGACTTGATTTACATTTTAGAAAGATGATTTGGCCTGCTGTAAGAGCACAGACTATGGAAGGGGAACAGATGAAAGCTGAGAAACCAGTCAGGAAACATGACGCTAATTTAGAAGAGATTGTGGTGGCTTGGACTGGAGGGTTGTGGTAGAGAGAATGAGAAGTAGTCAGATTCAATATAAATTTTGAAGAAACTGCTTAAAGACCTGCAAATAGATTGGACATGAAGTATGAGTATAAAAAATCAAAATTATCTCTATATTTTGGGGTCTAAATAACTCTAAGAATAGTGTTATTTTTTCCATCCCTGGAGTTATTTAGGCCAAAAGACCTAGGAATGTTGGGGAAGAAAGGCAGATTGCGGTAGGAGATCAGATTGAGAATTCTGTCCTGGAAAGGTTGAGCATGAGGATGTCATCCAAGTGGAAAATATCAAGGCAGCGGAATATATTCTCCTGGAGCACAGGGGAATGGGTTGAGCTGGAGGTAGGGATATGGCAGAGGATTGATCCTGAGGTACATCAACATTTTGAGATAGAAAAGAGGAGGAGAAACTTGCAAAGGAGCCTGGAAGGAGCAATAAGTGGGAAGAAATCCCTAAGAGTGTGGCTTTTGTGGAAACCAAATGAAGCAAATATTTCAAGAAGGAAGGCGCTAGCCCCAGGGTCACTGAGGGGCCAAGTAAGATGAAGAGGGAAAATTGACTCTTGGACAAGAGTAGTTTCAGCAGAAACTACTTGGGGACATAAGCCTGACTGGAGTAGGTTAACAAGAGAAACAGCATGGACATCTCTTTTAAGATGCTTTGCTACAAATGGTACCAGTGAAAAAGGAGTAGCAGCTGGAGGAGTAAAATAGAGGTTTTATTGTTTTAAGGCAGGCGTTTTTTACTTTGCATTTTTATATTGATATACATGATACAATAGAAAGGAAACATATGAATAATCACAAATAAAAGATCTAGATGATATAGGAAGGGGTTGGGACACTGGTACATGCATATGGGCTGGCTTTAGGCTGAATCAGGGCTACTCATGAGTTGGAACAGAAAAGAAGGCAGACTATGAGTATAAAGGTCAGCAAGTTAGTAGATTTGGTGATGTGGGGACGAGGCCATTCTCTCCTGATGGCTTCACGTTTCTCGGTGAAATAAGACATGAGATGGCCAGCAGAAAGTGAAGAAAGGAAAAGTAATGTTAGAAATTGGAGAAGATATGAAATTGTCAGATAATATTTATATTTTGCCACCACTGACTTTGATTTCATGATTTAATGACATCATGAGGAAATATATCCAAGGTCAAGATTTGGTTATTTACTCAACAGCCCAACAAAAAGAAAGGACTTCCTACTTGGCTGCCAGTTCTGTACGCTGGGAGAAGTTGGTGATGTACAACAGGAATGAAACAATAGCTGTGTCAAGTAAATCTCCTCTGAGTACTCCTCTGTCCCTGTCTGTACGCCACTATAGGGTATCAGCTTTTGTTTTTTTTCCAGGAAGCCCTGCTTGGCTGAAGTTGTGGCACTTGAGGCATGTCTTCCAGCTCTCCCAGAGACAGGGCTGGTCAAACTCATTCTGTCCCTTACTATGCTGCTTAGAGAACACCCACCAAACAAAGTTGGTCATCATCCACATTTATACTATGCTTCTTTTACATTCATGAAAGAACTCTTGACTCTCACATGCACATGTACTACAGACCCAACAGTGAATGCTATGGAAGGGGAGTTTAACTATACAACTTCACAGATGGTGTTTATGTACCATGTTCTCTGATGTATATTTGGATTCTACTTAAATGCTGTTATTTTGCTGGAGTTAACTAAAATTCTGATATTCTTAGATCCTTGCTTGGTATTCTGATAGCTAGAAAATTTAAAAGTTAGGCTTTTAAGTCATTAAAAAGAAACAATAAAATTGAGGGAAATACCTTTTTTCTTTTGGAGTCCCTGAAAGAGCAAACAGAACATTTTTCCCTCTTTAAAGTGTTGATATTACCTTTTCAAGTTCCTTTTCACAGCTTCACTCCAGGAATCCTGCTAAGATATACTCCATTCTTAAGGCAATGGTACCTGCTTTTCTATCTCTGTGAATCTCACAAGTAAATGAAAATAAGTGCAAATACTACTATAATATTGTCATCAGTACAGCTCCTTTGAAACTACAGTTGTATATTATGTGTTTGTGTCTCCATTACTTGCTCAACACCCAGTCATTTGCCACTGTTTACCAATTACCTATGTATGTTGCATTTATTTTCTTATTTAATCCTCAAAACTGCTCTATCATTGCTATTGTACAGATGAGGACATAGAGGCCCAGGGACATTTAAATGGCCTGTTCAAGGTCACATATCTAGTAAGCTGGAGAGTCAAGATACTACCTCCAGTCTCCAACAGTCTTCTGTTTCCAAAGCCAGAGATCTTTCCACTATTCCACACTGACTATATTATTTAGTCAATGATAATAATGGGTTGGTCATTTGCATTTGTGAAGCATCTTTTAGTGGACGAGCTGAAACTCTGTAAGCATTATCTTCTTTGTGATTTAGAAAGAGGGAAAGAACCAACATTTATTGGACACTTTATGTGTGTGAGATGTAGTTTGAGTCACATTCACATACCAGACAGGTTATAGTATCTTTATTTTATAGATGAGGAAATGAAACTTAACAGAGAAATTAAGTAACTTGTCTAATGTTGCACAGCTCACAGAGAAGTTAAGAGTCAATCTTGGCACTTCCCCTCAGCAAATGCAAAGCTGCACTGGAGCACGGAATGAGTCTGTTTTTAATCACTGTTATATCCCTAGTCCATAGTACAGGGTCTAACTCTGACACATAGTACATGTCCCCCCACAAAATGTATTGAATGAATAATGAGTAAATGTGCTATAAGCTGAATTAGAACGTTGAACCTGGTGTCATGCTTCTTGGTATCTTCCGATGGTTGTTGACATACAATGAGAAGATTCTGAGAACAAATCAGAGAATGCATGTGTGTTTCTATTGCAAAACTCTCGCTCATCTCAAAGCTGGAGATAAGTGATAGAATTGCTTTCTTATTGTTGGGAAGACTGAGGCACAGAGGTTACCTCTACAAAGACTTTGCAAGTCAGCAGTTTGTGGTACAACCAAAATCTTGAGATTCTCACCTTTCTGGCTCTAACCACTTAACAACCCTGTGGTCCTGGTAGGGTTATAGCTTTCCACAAATATGGTACTTAATCATTTAAAGAGATGGCAATTTATCTTAAATACGCACCTCCTTATAGATGTGACACACTTAGCACAGATGGTCTCAGAAGTTTTTCCTGGCTTCCCTTACCCTAACAGTATCTAGTATGTTAACGTCAATATTAGCTTTACTGTTTTAGGTAACTTTGGTATGCTTCTCATTAGCTGGAACTGTAAAGAGCTCAGTTTTACCTGCGCTGAGGGATTGCTAAATTCCTATTGGCATATGAATGCACAGTCCCATGTCGAAAGTGAGGTCATGTTTCTCCTGGATTGTGTCTGTATCTGATGAGCCCGGCCTGGCGTGAATCCGAGACAATGAAATAATCACACCCATTAGCTCACCAGGGCCCTATTAAGATGTGGCCTAGCTTTCCATCTATTTCTCCTGCTTGGAAAAACTGACACAGTTGTGATTTGTAAATGTTAGTGCAGATGCAACTGCTTCAATAACAAAAGTTAGCACTACCCTGCTTAAACTTGGGGACAGGTCTGCTGCTTGATCTCAGGAAATAGCACTTCAGGAGCCAGGGTAGGATGTTCTTTAATCTCTTTGTGTGTCATGGTGAAGTGGAATTTTCTTTCTTTTTTTTCTTTTCAAAGTTTTTTTTTTTAATTATTATTTCTTAATCAGGCCTGGGCAGTTCGAACTCTCCACCCCTCGTGTGTGGGGCTGGCATTTTAATCACTGAGCTATAGAGCCCACCTGAAGTTGAATTTTCTTAATACTCTTTTTTCTACTTCCCAGCTTCAGTGGCCAGTGGGACACTCTGGAGCAGTAGCTCCCAAACTTTTCAGATGCTCTGCTTGTCTAGGCTATAAGGACACAGACCACATCTGTCTTGCGTATGGCTGTTTCTCCAGCACCTAAGTCTTTGCTTGGTACATACTAGGCACTTGGTAAACATGTGTTGAATGAGTTAATGAATTAGATGATTTAATTTCAGTGAAAAATAAGTGTATCCCTTATATTGACTTGGGAGCTTTATTCTATATAAATTTGATAGGATTTTTGAAGTGCTGGCAATAGCATGAATGAAAATCAACAAGTTTAAGATAAAGGTTAACTCTGGGTAGGAGAGAAGATGATGCTGTTAGAAAAAGATTACATAAGAAGCTTCTAGAAATTGATAATATTCTATTTCTTAAGCTAGAGGACTCCTAGGGACCCAAAGCCTTCAAACCTACTCCTGAATTACACAGACATATGTAACAAGTCACCTGCCATTTATTTCACGTACACTGGATGCGAAGCTACTGGAGCCACGTGAGGACTTTGTAAAATGTGAGGGTGTTATTAAAACAAGCTTATAACTGTACAGCGCTTATGATTGTTCACTTAACTGCTTTGAAAAATGCCTATTTTTCTTTGCTTGCATCTTTGGAGACATGTAGAGCCACTGCAAACAAACCATCCTGCTTTTCCTTTTGTATATACATCCTGTTGAACCCACCTTCCTCCCCTAAAACACACATCAAAACTAACTCAGATTAAAAACAAAAACTGCTGGGTATGGTGGCTCACACCTAATGCTAGTACTCTGGGAGGCCAAGGATCCCTTGAGCTTGGGAGTTTAAGACCAGCCTAAGCAAGATCAAGACCTCATTTCTACTAAACATGGAAAAACTAGCTGGGCATTGTGAAGAGCACCTATAGTCCCAGCTACTTGGGAGGCTGAGGCAGGAAGATGGCTTGAAGCCAGGAGTGTGAGGTTGCTGTGAGCTAGGCTGAGGCCATGGCACTCTAGCCTGGGGAGACAGAATGAGACTGTCTTAAAAACAAACAAACAAAATAAATAAAAAACAACCCCACCACCCAGTAGCTGTTAGTTGAGCACCTCCTGTGTGCTTTGTATCACCAGCTATAATTAGAGTGCCTGGAGTCTTGTTCTTAGCTTCCTTGTGTCTTCCAGTAGATGTTATCATGTAAGAATGAGAAAGTTAAGGGAAAATGGTCTGATGTCAGGGAAGTTTTTCACTCTTTCCTAATGTGCTGATGCCCTCTGTGTGAGTCACAATCTTTGGAAGTATCAGATTTCTTGGAAAAATCACAGCATCTGTCAACACAGTTGGGCAGGGACTTGAGTCGGATGACTTGTGTTGCATTGCTTCCTGGTATTGAGAGACCACCTAATACCAGAAGCTACTAGGCCCACTTCCTGGGGAGTGTCAAGGGAACAGGCCTCGTCAGTACTCCCATCAGGTTGCAATCAAAAGTTGCTTGGTAGATCAGTAAGGCTGAAAATATTCTTGGCAGTTTAAACAGGCAATGGTAAGAACATGCTTTCTGTAGTTACAATGAGTTCATTATTCATGGGCCGAAAGTAACCAGAATCATTGATTGGCTAATTATGTGTAACTCAAGGGTCATAATGCTTCAGTCATTATGTGGGCATATTCATAAAGTGCTTGAATTCAGCTCCAATAAAGAGGGGAAATGCACCCAGGGAAATTGCAGGGTAAAAGTCTGGGAATGTCGATAGTATAGGATGTTACTTGTCTGAAATGGAAGGGTTTAATATATTATTGAGTTTTGCAAACAGATTCTTGGAAAAAAGATTGCCTAAGTCCTTCCCAGCTTTTAGATGGGATGTAAACCTAGAGGCTTTAACCTTTACTTGTGGTTGTCTAAAAATCTACCCTATTTTTCTTAAGAAGGGGAGCAATTGCTTTAACACCCTGGCCAGATTCCCGACATGTACAGGGTGGCCCATTTAAAACAGGCCTGTGGATGCTTCAGATAGAGGGAAGGGGTTTGTTGTAAAGCACCAAGTGTATGTGGGTGTTTAGTGGATGTGAGCTGATTAAATTGGCCACCCTGAATTATAGCCTCATACCTTTTGTAGTTCCTCTCCAGTTTTGAGCTCACAACCATATTCTTCCTACTTTTCTGCCCAAACCTGTTAGGCAGAAATGTTCCTGCTATTAAAACTGCTTGTGTTTTCGTCCCAGCATTTCTTTGTTTCAATGATGAGCAGAAGCGCCCAGCCTTGGAAATACCTTCCTTTCAAATTGCTCACCCTGCTGTAATGATGTTCTGCATCTGCCACACCCACGTCACTTCCCCTTCAAAAGTCCTCGCCTCCATCTGCTTCCCCGTCTCAGGCCTAGCACAATACCAGTATGTGTCTAGAGCAGATAGTGAGCTCTGCCACAAACAGAAGAGGTCTTGTCTAAAGGAGAAAGCTCTGCTCTAGAAATCAGGCAGTCGGAGCTTGTGGCTTATTTTTGCAAATAGCCATCTGTGTGGCTTAGGGGAGTCACTGTCTTTACAGGCCCAAGTCCCTTCATCCCTAAAAAGAAAGGGCAAGGCAAATCAATGCTTCTCAAATAAGGGGCTGTGGATTCTCGGGGTCTTCAAGTTCTATGAGATTTTAAATTTTTTATGTTTACTTTAAAAGATTTTTTTTTTTTTTACAGTTTTTGGCCGGGGCCAAGTTTGAACCCAGCACCTCTGGTATATGGGGCCGGTGCCCTACTCCTTTGAGCCACAGGCACCACCCCAACTTTAAAAGATTTTTTAAATTTATAAAGATAATATTTTGCAATTAAAAGACATTTTCAAAAATTGTTAAGTTTTTTAAGTTAGTGATTCTGAAACTTGGTCTAAGATCTCTTAGACTCAGGTTTTTAAATATGTTTTGGAGATTTCAAATAATTTTTCTCCTTTAAAAGAACTCCAAATATTACTCCATTTTGAGAACACTGAACTGTTTCCTTCTACTCATAAACTGATAGAGATAGGACAAAATACTAGCTTTAGCTTTCTTATCCTCATCCTACTCAGCCTAATTACTTTTGAACCACTTCAATACACCTTTTTTTTTTTTTATACACCTTTTAATACATGAGCTTCTAGTATTTTCTGTTTTTAATTATTATATGTTAAATTATAAAGAACATATTTCTCCAATAGCTCCTTCCTTTTCCCTTTACGACTCAAATCATTTAGTTTATTAGTGACCGACCTGGTTAGTTGAGACCACCATCCTCTGCAAAGGTTTCTGTCTTGGTGGAAGTGAAGAGATATACAGTCTATCCTTCAGTATCTGCAAGAGACTGGTTCCAGGACCCCCCGTACTAAAAGTCCCTTATATGAAATGGTTTTCACAGAACCCATGCACATCCTCCTATATGACTCATCATCTCCATATTGCTTATAATAGTTGATGCAATGTAAAACTGTGCAAATAGTTGTTATGCTATAGTTTTAAAATTGCATTGTTTCTATTATTGTATTTTTTAATTGCTTTTTTCCCCAAATATTTTTGAGCCACTTTGAATCTGGGCATGGAGAGCCTAGGATATGGAGGGCTGACTGTACAACTCTTACCAGTGATCACAGGACAGAGCAATCACAATAGTAGCTTATGTATGCATTCTACTTTTGTAATTCACAAAGAGCTTTCATATGCATTACCTCTTGATTTTCACTGCATTCTCATCCAGTAAATGAAGCAAGTAGCATGATCCTCATTTAACAGAGAACGCGTAGGCCCAGAAAGTTTCCCTCCTATCTTCTAACTCGCTCTTCCCACCAATGTTTCTTCATCCAATAATAGTAACAAATATATATTGGGTACCTATTATTGGCCATATGTGCTGCTTCACTGTTACTTGTTCCAGGAAATCATAAGTAGAACTTCTCACTCAAGGATATCCTGACATTGCCAGACTTTGCTCAGCCTGACATAAGTCACATGCTATTATTTACTAAAAGACCTGGCTGGTCTCACCCAGTCTAGTTCCTGTTCCATAAAGGGATACAATAAATATTTATTGGATGATGAATGAATGAATGAATTCATCTTTTAAAAAGATATCCCTCTATTTAAACTTTACACATTGAAGATAATTTTTACTGCACAGATTTTTGCCAACATCTTCTGAAGTTTCAAGTCAATCAGATTTGTTCAGCAACTGCCACAGGCTTTAAGGGGAAAAGAAGAGGGAACTTCTGGGGTGGTGGTGGGGGTGGTATACCTGTTGGCCAGCAAAGGAAATCCCCTCTGGCTTTATCCACTTTTCTGTGATTGGTGTCCTCAGCCTCAGAGTGTACATGGGAAGTGGTATTACTTTTCCTGGAGTTAACTGAAAAATCTTCCTCCCATCAAGGAGAGGAATGATGGAGGTTTATGAAGAGTAAGTGGAAAGCCACACAGAGGTATGCATTCTGTGTGAGGTAGGACAAAATAATAGCTTGGAGAAGAGAAGGTTGGGATGGAGAGCAGAAAAGTTGGTGAAAAGACAATTTCTGTGGTCAGGAAATGTCTGGATGGAAATGGGAGAGATGGCTGCCTGCTCCTCCCATACTGTGGTCTGGCTACTTACCATCTGTTTCCCGAGGAACTATTAGTGACCAGGGACATCACATTTTAATCAAGACAGCTGTTGCTGGGCTGGTAAGCAAGACTTCTATGAGTGTGGTGAAGTGATAGCAGGGTAAATATGGAGGCTGTTGGTCACAAAGGGATCCACGCCCCCTCTTCAGCCACCCTCAGTGGCTTCTGTGGTCACAATAAGCATGCAAGTTGTTTTCACATATTCACAGATGCTAGCTATTGTCATATATTGCGTTGTCTATGAAAGTAGATTGCCTGGAAAAAGTGATCCCAGTTCATCTTTATATATTCATTGTTCCTGGAACCACTTCCTGAAATCCTGGAATTTTATTTTGCTGCCATTCTCTTAAATTGCCTCTTTCTTAAAGCCTCAGGCTTCTGGAGATGTCCTTGTGCTGAAAGTGTGCCCTAAGTGGCTTCTGGGAACTGTGTAAAATTACCTGGCTCTGCCTGACCAATGAGGAGGCTACTTTCCTTCCCCATTATTCCTCTCTGACAGGAGTTGTTGCTCATTTGAAAAGCCAGGAATGTTTGATGGACTCAAAGTGAACTTGGAGAACATATTCACCCAGCCAAACTGAAACACATGTGATTAACTGACCACACACCTGGTCTCAGAATGACCTCCCACTCCAGGAGTAAAAGCCAAGGGTCGTGGTTACTCCCCCAGCAGGCCCCACGTGGGGAGAGTTAATATACCCCTATGTTTTCTGCCAGGTAGTTTTCATCAGTTTCCTCAGGATGCCAGTGTGTATGTATAATTAAGAGTATGTAATCATATTATAATTCCCTACAGAGAGATGGAGTGGGGGATGAAGGATCACTGACTTTTATAGTCTCAGCAAGAGTCATCAGATGAAAAAAAATAAAAACAGAAAAATGCCAAGTTTCTGGGCGGTGTCTGTGCCATAACTCACTCAGCAGTCTGGCTGTCACCACCACCTTGGTGTCATTTCACTGAAAATGTAACTCCAAATATTTTGTGGCAATCTCAAGGCTCTCAGTATGTTAGTATTAGGTTAGAACCCTTGGATTACAAAGGAACACTGGATTTGTGTACACTCTCATAAGGCAACTTTGTTTTGAAGGAGTGATGACTCCAGTCTTATAAAAATAGTGAAGTGGCCACTTTAGTCACTTTAAGTTACATCTGATCGATAGGGTGGATGTAGTTTACCTGGCAGGTATTGATGGGTTTCTGAATTAAAAGAGCAGAATGTAAAGCCTTCCCTGAAGCCATGGAGTCATTTTCATCTTTATTCCAAATCCTTTAGCCTTTCCCTTTTCCCCATATGTTCTGTTTTCTTTATCCTGCCAATTGAGAACTCAGCTGCTGGAAATGATCTCTTATTTTAGATGAGGAAACCAAGTCTCAATGACAGTAAGTGACTTTTCAGAGTCACACAGTTCTTAGAATCTGGCTTATCAGTCTTTTTTATTGTTATTATTAAATCATAGCTGTGTACATTAATGCGATCATGGGGCACCATACACTGGTTTTATAGACCATTTGACACATTTTAATCACACTGGTTAACATAGCCTTCCTGGCATTTTCTTAGTTATTGTGTTAAAACATTTACATTCTACATTTACTAAGTTTCACATATACCCTTAAGATGTAGCGCAGGTGTAATCCCACCAATCACCCTCCCTCCGCCCACCTCCCACCTCCCTCCCCTCCCTTTCCCAGTTCCCCCTGTTCTTAGGTTATAACTGGGTTATAGCTTTCATGTGAAAACCATGAATTAGATTCATAGTAGGGCTGAGTACATTGGATACTTTTTCTTCCATTCTTGAGATAATTTACTAAGAGGAATATGTTCCAGCCACATCCATGTAAACATGAAAGAGGTAAAGTCTCCATCTTTCTTTAAGGCTGCATAATATTCCATGGTGTACGTATACCACAATTTATTAATCCATTCATGGATCGATGGGCACTTGGGCCTTTTCCATGACTTAGCAATTATGAATTGGGCTGCAATAAACATTCTGGTACAAATATCTTTGTTATGATGTGATTTATGGTCTTCTGGGTATATGCCCAGCAGAGGAATTACAGGATTGAATGGCAGATCTATTTTTAGATCTCTAAGTGTTCTCCAAACATCTTTCCAAAAGGAATGTATTAATTTGCATTCCCACCAGCAGTGCAGAAGTGTTTCCTTTTCTCCACATCCATGCCAACATCTCTGGTCTTGGGATTTTGTGATATGGGCTAATCTTACTGGAGTTAGATGGTATCTCAAGGTAGTTTTGATTTGCATTTCTCTGAT
>CAUYPK010062543.1:0-15680 GCA_963574355.1 Loris lydekkerianus | reverse complement strand
CAGAAGTCCATGTGGGGTAGATAAGGTCTGGCCCAGAGTCCTGTTCACGTGGCTCAGGGGAGGGGTCTCTGGTCTCTCCAGTAAGGTCTTCCAGGGGAGCTCTTGACTGACCAGGGCACTGGCTTAGCCACGACTTCCCCCATGGCCATGCTCTACGATGAGGCTTTGCCATGTGCCCAAATACTGAAAACAAGGCTGTTTCTCCTCAAGATCCCACATGAAGATCATATTGAGCATAATTCTCTATGCCTCTGTGCTATGGATTTATAAAATGTACAGCAGGGGCCGGGTGCAGTGGCTCATGCCTGTAATCACAGCACTCTGGGAGGTCAAGGCAGGTGGATTGCTTGAGCTCACAAGTTTAAGACCAGCCTGAGCAAGAGAGAGACCCCATCTCTAAAAAATAACTGGGCATTGTGGCAGGCTCCTATACTCAAGGGAGGCTGAGGCAAGTTAATCGCTTGAGCCTAAAAGTTTGAGGTTGCTGTGAGCTATGATGCCACAGCACTCTACCAAGGATGACAAAGTGAGACTGTTTCACAAAACAAAAAAATTGCACAGCAGGGCAGAGATACTGTGAAGGCAGTTTGTAGTGACTTAGATTCCCAGAGTCACTTGTAGTGGATGGTCTGTGTGGCCTCAAAGGAACGCAGAGGCCGTGTTTCCTAAAGGCCCTGGGGAATCCCACTTCCCTGTAACTCTAGCTTCTAGAGGCTGCCAACCTTTTTGACGTAGGCACCACATCACTCCGACAATAGTCTCCTTCTCCGGCTCTGCCCTGCCTGCCTTCCTCTTACAAGGACCTTTGATCTTGCAGGATAATTTCTCTGTCTCAAGATCCGTACCTTAATCTCGTCTGCCAACTCCCTTTAGCCATGTTAGGGAGCATGTGCATAGGTTCTAGGGATGAGGACATGGGCTTCTGCGGGGACGTCACTCTATCTACCGCAGAGCCGAGTGCTGAGCCGCACCCTGTCAGCTCCCTGGCCTGAAACGCCCTTGGTTCTCCTCCCCAGGGTTAAAGGACACAGATTATTGAAACATTGCATATTGTGGTAATGAGAGCCAGGAATGAGCTCACTGAATACTTTTAATGTCACCCACTTGAGGACCTGGCTGTGAGCAATGAGGGGGCCTGATGATTTCGTCCCTGTCGCTAAACTTGTTGCATTGTGAACTAAAGCTTGACTGGCAATTGGAAAAGGATCATCTTTCCCTTTCTATTTTCTTATTTCACACTGATTTATTTTCAGTTGTAGCTCATAAAACAATTTTCTGCTCGCTGCGTCGCTGTACATTTGCCAGAGTTGAGAGGCCTGCTTAGAACAACTGGGGCTCAGTCCCCACCCACAGGGAGACCCACACACCACACTCGGCTCCAACCCTAGTTCCTCCCTTGGGTCTCCAACAGCAGAAGCAGGATGCTCCAGGCCCCATGAGTCATGAGGAGGAGTAATCCTGAAAACTCCCAATGTGGGACCCTCCCTGGAAAGGTGACCACGGTGATCAGAGCCAAAGTCCAGCCCCAGGCACCTCATGCCTCTCCCCTTTCACGCCTCATTCATGCACTGGGGACAGGTGGCTGCGCTTCCTCCAAAAGTGGTGCCTTGTAACAATTAATTTAAAGGAGTATGTTGACAAGAAGGTGTTACTGTTTTGATGGAGAGTTGTTGAAAGACACAGTGTGAAGAGAAAGTCCCATCAGTGGTTAGCCAGCAAGATGCTAGGGGTGGGTCAGTCAGGTGTCCAAGGCCCACCCTTTACTATATTAGCTCTCCCAGCAAAGAAGAGTGTTGGCTCCATCCAGGGCCCAGGCTCATTGCCCAGAGGTGAGATTCTGGCCCAGGTTTAGGTCTGGGCACTGCCCACTGTGGTCCTGGCTGATGCAGCATTGGGCATTGGAGCAAGATCCCAGATCTGTTTGTGGGTGTTAGAGAACAAAGCAAACAGACCCCACTTCAGGCCCTGTGTCCCTCAGAAACTCTGCCCACATCAACCTGAGAGATCTCTGCATTGGGATGTGGCACCTGGGTCTAGCTGTTAGCAAGGGGTTACCAGGCCCTCCTCTGCCGAGGTGTCTAGTGCATCTGAGGACTCGGGGAAAGGTCAGATCAGGGTGCCTGGCCATAGGTCCACCTAAAAGCCCCATGGTAATTTCTGGCAGGAGCAAGTGAAGTTCTCTTTGTAGCTAAACTTGTGCCTTCTCTAGGACATGTGAGAGTAGGCACGTGTCTTGTCTTCTTGCCAGGCCACAGTCCCCTTGAAGGCAGGAACTGAATACCTGAGATTCCTGCTGAATTTCTCTTTATTTACTTAGGTTTCTCTTCAGGCTGCCTAGGCTCGTGCTGAGCACTCAGAGGCATGGCATGTGACTTAGGACTTTGCATGGCCCCTGAGAACTGCCACATCGTGAACTGTCCCAGACTAGCAGGGAGCATGGGCACCTGGGGTCCAGCAAGGTTTTCAACCTGCTCTAACCTTGAAATCGAGCACCAGCAGCCAAGCGTCTGTCGGCTCCTGGTGGCTCTGTAAAGGGCAGCAGCCCTCTCAGCTCATGCTGCAGCCTTGGGAGATGCTGATATGCTAGTTTTTCCTGAACCATTTTTTCTCCCTTAGATTGGTGATTCCCCCACCCTTGGTTTTACAGCACCCCAGGGTGTCTCCAGTTGTCTAAAGGGCTGGCACAGAATTCTCAAAATTATTTGCTTCCAACAAAAAACAAATATGCAGAATACAGCAGCTTTAGCTGAATTTAAAGGAGGAGGAGAAGAAATGTACAACAAAATCCAAACAAGCAAATTGAGTGTCACACTCCAAAAGGCCGGGCTCGCTGTCTTGGAAAAGAGAAATGGTTACACAAAGCCAATGTCTTCACGCACTTGTTGAGATCCATGTTTTGGGGACTGCCACACAAACCTAACCATACAAGATAAAAAAAAAAAACAACATTTTATTGCTTTCTTTCCCTTTTCTATAGAAAATAAATGTTATTATGGATGAATAGTGTTCTGTGAAACACCATTCAGCAGAGTTCTGGACCAGCAACTCAGAAGAGCTAGTCTTCAGTGAAGCAGAACTTCCCCATTTGCTAAGCCTGTTTGTTCAGGAGGGTTCAGACCTGGAGATGCCCTATCTGGGGTGGGGGATTTTCAGCTCAGGGATTGGGCATTAGGAAGGCAGGGGTGCCTAAGTTTTCTTAGCTATAAAATGGAGATGAGGATAATACATGCCTTGTAAAGTTAGGAGAATTCAATGAATTAATATGTATAAAAACCATGGAACAGAAGTTGGCGCGTAGTAAGCATTATATCAGCGTATGCTCAATAAATTACTGAAGCCCTGTGATGTGCCAGGATTGGTGCTGGCTGTGTAGGTTGCCGGTCTCATGTTCATGTCCAGGCACTTTATGTCTAAGGGGGACGGCAGGGAGGCAGCTGAAGAAAACATCTTGTGATGAATGCTAATTCAAGACAGACTCACGTGAGGATTCTTAATTAAGCCATGGATTCTGGTGCTAGCGTTTGTTGTTAATATTTTGGGCAAGTCATTTATCTTTCCTGAGCCTGTTTGTATTTGTAGGGAATGCTAGGTTACAATAACAAATAGGCTCCATGATTTCAATGGCTTAACACAGTAAAAGTTAACTTCTTGCTCCAGTAACAATTCTGAGCAGGGGTCTAAACTGTCAAGGCAGCTGACCTCCGTGTGGTCATTCAGGCGCAGGACCCAGGCCGACGGTAGCTTCCAAGATTGCTCTGGGCAATCATCATCCCAGTTAGTCTGGGAAAGGGCATGGAGGCATGGCTCTGGGACATTCTCAAGGGCCAGACCAGGAGGTGGCACTCTTCACTGCCACACACATTCTGATGGCAAAGACTTAGTCATGTGGCCACATTTAATGGCAAGAGAGGCTGGAGATATGGTCCAGGTCTACGGCCAAAGGAGGACAACAGAGTGGGCTAGACAGCTCGCTTTGTTCATTTCTAAAATACAAGGTGATGTTCCCTGCCATGCTGACCCACAGGAGTTGTTGGGGAGGCCAGGTGCCATAAAAGGAGTCAAGCCACCTGTGCTGGAAGGGGGTGTGGACAGGGAGCTGTTGCCCACAGCATAGTGGCTTTGTCCTGCAGGAGAGTGAGGTGGGGTTCTGGGGGCATCTTGGCACCAGCCCTAACCTGTGTCCTGACCAAATCAATGCAATTCAAGAAATAGTCCCAGAGGAGGGTGCCAGGCCCTCCTTTGGGTGCTGGGGACATATAGTGGTCCATGACATGCTTGGCCGGGACCCCGAGGGAGGAGCAAGTGTGAATTAGAATCACAGCTCAGGGTGTCTTGCAGCGTGAGCGCTAGTATGTGGTATGGAACCCAGATGAGGTGGGCAGGGGTCTTTCCCAAGAAGGGAAAATCTAACAGGGCTGACCCAGTTGGCCCAGCAGGGGTAGGATGCAACTGGGGCCATGTGTTTAGAGCAGATGGAATTGCATGGGCAGAGTCCTGAAGGCAGGAAAGCATGGCCTGAGTGAGGAACTAAAACTCAATGTAGACTGAGCTGGGATGCGGGGAGGAAGTTAAGAGACCCGAGTGGTTGGCAGAGCCTCATAAGCCACTATGAAGGCTAATGCTCAGCTCGCCTTTCTGTGGGAAATGCTCCCTTTGTTAAAGGGGGCTTATTTCCTGGATCCTCAATGGTAGGTATTAGGAATTGTTATTAAAGCAGCATGAGAGGGCATAACTTTTTACCTGCAGCCACTTTTCACCCGTTCACTATGTTTACTGTTAACCAAGTCCCTGGGATGAGAGGCAGGCTCTTACCAGGGTTATGTTTGAACTAAATCCATTCCCAGCATAGGCCATCTGACTTGGAGGAACTAAGTTAATGAGATTTGTGCCTGAAAAACTTGCAGGTAAGTGCGCAGCATTCCTCAGGTGCAGGAGGTGGAGACCATGCATGGCCAAGGCTGCAGTGCAGTGTGACTGACCCCTGGCTATCAGAGATCCTTTGGGCCCTCTTGCCTGGGTCCAGAACTGACATACCTACCTGGGCCGTGCACCTCCTGGTGATTGCTCTGTATTTCCCTCCATCTATGCACGCCTGTTTATCATGTGCCTTGATGTTTCCAAATAAAAAGTGGAGAAATTTACAAAATGTGAATGATTCTTGCTACTCTGAGTTCCCTCAGGTGTTTAGTTTGCAGTTTGTATGGGATCAATTGAGGCCTGTATTTTCAGAGATGATTTCTGGTTGTTTAACAGTATTATGTGTCTGGAATGCTTATAACAGCAATCTGTAATTCAATGAACATGGTCATGTGTGTGTGTGTGTGTGTGTGTGTGTGTTAGAGAGAGAGACGGAGAGGATGAGAGAATGTGGACTGGAGAGGGGTATACGCGTACCCTGGTCTTCATAAGAAGTCAAAAGCAGGCCTCTGTGAGGTGTAAAGCTATATCAATCTTCCTGTAAGCTTGACTAATTTTTGATTCTCTGATTATGCTAGCTAGGCATTAGACGGAGTGCCAAAATATACCCCTCAGTTTGCAGAGAAGTGGAAGGTGTTCAAACACAGAATCAAAATAGAGGATAATTTTTCATCTTCCACTGAAACCTCTCATTTTCCAGCAGTGTAGAAACAAAGCAGGAGGCAGCAGAAACATGCGGGGACTGAGAATCAGCGCATTAGCAATCTTTTGGGGAGAGCCACAGAGGCCTGATGAGCTGCTCAGGACAGCGGGGCCACACTCAGGATCCATCTTTGTCTGCAGCAATTAGGTTTCCTAGACTTATGCAAAGCAGGGAAACTTCCTCCTGAGAGCCCTTAAAAGATGAAGGGAATTAGTCTACCCAAGCTCAATGTGAATCTTCCTACATTCACAAGCTCCTCTTCACCCACATGGATCATGTGCAGGTTGGCCAACAAGTGCTGTTCCTTCTCCTCGTTGGCAGCCAGCTCTCCTGGCCCCAATGCTCCCACTCAGCCAAAGCCTTCATCCCCTGCTCCCTGCAAAGGCCTCCCTCCTCTTCCCTGGGCCTGCCCACATAGCAACACTCTGTGACTTGTCCACAAGTGTGACTTGCTCACACTCGGCCAGCTCAGTTTGGGGTTGAAGTGTGTGATGAACTGGTTCACGTGAAGATCTAAATGGCTACCAGGGATCACTGGGAACCTTCACTGGCTTTCCATCCAAACTTTAAGGTCATCCGTGGTTGATCCTTACCTCACCTCTCCCACATGGAGATCCTTACCCTACCTCTCCCTAACCCAGTATGCTTCCGCCTTTCTGGCTGTGTATTTGAGCTTTCCCTATTTGTGAATAAATTCTCTTCTTCCTCCAAGACCCAGCTATGGTCTCACCTCTGCAAAGAATTCTCAGTTCTCTCTCTATTTACTTTCTTTCTCTGCACCCCTCATTGCCCAGTGCTTGATAATGAGCCCCCCGCCCCACTTTCATAGGTTTCCTTCTCTCCCCGGCTATGTGGTGAGGAGAGTAAAGTCCTACAATGTACTGACCTCTTAGTGTGGGCCACAGATGGGCTCAGCCCCTCATAACATCACAGCATTCAATACGTTCAGTGCCTCTGTGTTAGGCATCAGTGCCTCGTTGCAGTTGGTAAATCACAGTAGGAGCCAAAGTTGTTTCTCTGGTAGAATAGTGCTTTTCACCAGTGCCCTCACCACATAGCATGTGACAAGCGCCCTGTCCCTGTGACCCCTGCTGTACTAAACATGTAGAATGTGCTCAACTAATACATCTTTTGCTTGACATGTTTGAAGGGGTGAAGAGTTAGCAGAGTTGACAGCTGACACTGGCAGGAGGAGCCAAAAGGGGCTTTAAGGGTCAGTTTAGAGTTCCAGATTCTGGCCCTGGCACTGGTTGGCTGTGCACCCTCAGGCCCTGAGACTCAGTCTCTTCATCTGTGTGACAAGGGGTTGTGTGCAGCTTCTGCAGACTCTGGAGTTCCTGACGCTTTTCTCTCATTCCCTGAAGAGGTTAATTAGGACAAGGTGCTCTTTAACTGGCAATTACACAGCTGAGACACAGCTTGTTAGTGAAACAGGCGCCACTGCCAAGGCCAGGATGGTTACTGATGATCATTTGCCAGTCTCAGGAGAACAGAGACCAGGAGGAGACTGCTTACAATGAATAAAAAATCTCCCTCATTTGCCATTAAAAGAGAAAGCTATGGATCGAGAGCTGGGGAACATTCCTGGGCAGGATGTTTTCAATGCTCCTAATTTAGCTTGCTCTAATTCTCCCTAAGCATCTCTTCTTTCACAGCGTGAAACAAAAGCTGCCTTTGAGTGGGAGCTCTGCACATCCTCGAGAGAAGGAAGCCAGGCATGGGCTACCCAGATACGGGCACAGCAGCACAGGAGAAGGAGTCCAGCCCTCATCAAGCAATCCTCTTGGCTCAGCCAGCTCAGTCTGGGGTGGAATGTGCATGATAAGCTAATTCACACGGAGATCTAACTGGCTGCCAAGGTTCATTTGCATTTTTAACCAAAGAGATACATAATTAATGGCAACCCTTGAGACATCAAACTGACATATTGACCCTGGGCCTGTTTTGCCAGTATAGTAAGCATACTAGCCAGGTTCAAACTCAAGTGTCTGACTGGCCTAAAAACCCATGTACTTTCTCTAAAGAATGAGTGGGTTCTTGATACACTGTCCAGTACTCCTGGCTCCCTGACCTGAGCTGGCCTTTCTTACCCATTCTCTACCTGCATAGCTCCAGGAATGGACACAAGTCCATTAACATTTCTCCTTTGTATACCCTGCATTGGTCCACTCAAGCTGCCCTATAAAATACCACAGACTGGGTGATTTAAACGATGTAGGTTTATTTTCTCACGGTTCTGGAGGCTGGAAGTCTGAGATCAAGCTGCGAGCAGGATTGGTTTCTGGTAAGGCCTCTCTCCTAGACTTGCAGACATTCGCCTTCTTGCTGTGTCCTCACTAGGCCTTTCCTCTGTGAACATGTAGGGAAAGACCTCTGGTGTCTCTTTTTCTCATAAGGACACCAATCTTTATTGTATGATTTACTTTTTTTTTTTAATTTCAGATTTATATGAGGGCATGAATGTTTAGGTTACATTGTTTTTATTTCTAAGGTAAAGTTCAAGTTGTAGTTTAGTCTTTCACTCAAGGGGTGCACTGAAACCCTCACTTTCAGCACATTAGGTGAGAACTCACCAATCACCTCCTCCTCCTCCCTCCTGCTCTCCCTCTCCTCTCCCATCCCCCTTGCTCAACCATATGTTTTACTTTTGTGTGGGTGTGTAGTTGTTTATATGTTGGTTTCATATAACAATTGAGTACATTTGATCTTTTTTTTCCATTCTTGAGATAACTTTACTACAAAGAATGTGTTTCAACTTTATCTAGGTAAATACTAAAGATGTAAGGTGTCCTTCTTTTCTTAAGGCTGAATAGTACTCCATAGTATACGTATACCTCAGTTTGTTAAAACGTTCATGGGTTGATGGGCACTTGGGTTGCTTCTACATCTTGGCAATTGTGAATTGAGCTGCAATAAAGAAAGGATATCAATCTTACCTAAATTAACCTTAATTACCTCCTCGAAAGATTTAAATCCAAATACAGTTATGTTGGGGTTAGGATTTTAACATACAAATTGGAGAGAATGAAATTTAGTCCCTAAACATTCTTTGGAAAAAAATTTCCAACTCTGTAATGATACCCAGTTGGTCAAAATGCAAAAGTAATAGTTTTCAATAAGTGCCTAATGCATTATACAGCACTGAAACAGGGATCCCTGCCTTCAAGGGACTTGGAGTTTCAAATCATGAACTCAATGGATTTTGTGCATTATTAATGATAATTGGGGTCTTTGGAGTGAATCCCGGATGCCCCTGTTGAATCCCCTCCGTTCTGAAGGGCCACTGGGGCAGACACATGCTAAGGATGTGTCAATTGGATAATCAATTAGCTTAATTTAAAAAGTGGCAGCCACTGAAATATTAAATGTGAAGGATGCTACTGAAAATCGTTTAGTCTGCAAGTCGCATCAGAGAGATATGCACATCAGCATTATGTCATGCCTTGGCCTCTGAAAGTCAGGAAGGATGTGAAGAAGCTGGAGAGAGTCCAGAAATAAACAACAAGGATGAATTAAGGGAGGAAAATGAAGCTATGAAAAAACATGGTGAGACCTGTGGTGTGGGTTTTTTTTTTTATTTTTTTAATCCCAGTGCTCCACAGATTGTGGCAAATAGGTGATTTACTGTCTTCTAGAGCTGTTAAAGGAAGAATGCTGACCAACTGTTTAACATTTTCTTGGAAAATTTAATAGGAGTCATGGGCTCAAGGCCAGCAAAAGAGAGGTGGGGGAGACAAAGAAGCAGTCATTTTGATTTTTAGTATGATTAAATGCTGAGTTAATTTTCTGGCAAGGGATTCGCACTATTACTGGTTCTGTGCTGACAGCTATTTGTCTGGACTGGCTAATATGTGTAGGTTCAAGTCTCCCTTGCTTGGTAGAATTCTTACTGTGTGTCTGTGGGGAACTCCAGGGACCCGGGGGACTATAAACCTATCTCTTTTGTGCAGTATCTACTGAAGTTTCTGCATCGCTGGCATTACTAATGCTTTACATCATCTACCTCCTGGCATCTCTCCTGGATTGCATCACTGTGTTCCTGGGACAGCCCTGTAGTTTATAAATCCGTCTACCTGGAGGGAGCAGATCAACTGCGGAATCATTCATCTGGCGATTCCACAAAGACTTTTGAGAGCTGACTGAACGCCAGGCACTTGTACAGGCGCTGAAGATGGGGTGGCAAATAGTACCAAGTTCCTGCTTTCAGGAAGTTTATACTTCCTCATCAATAGGGATTTCTAACTGTAAGTGATAGAAACCCAACCAAAACTGCTTCAAGCCAGGAGGAAAGGATTTGTAACTGGAAAGCCCAAAGATAATTGGCTCCATGTTATCATTGGGCCGATTCAGGGCTCAGCAGGAAGCAAGGGCGACCCACTCCAGGTGCTTTAACCAGAGCTCTGAGGTTCCTGTCACTGGATCAGCCTGGGCCCTGGGCCTGTAGCTGAACACCCCTTATATACAGAAAGAAAGACTGCTCCAAAGTCAAGTGGAGACTATTTTCCCCCTACTTCTAGGGATGAGGGGACAGTTCAGCTTCACCCACAGGAATGGGCTAGAGTTATGCTGAAGCAAGTTCAGAATATGCTTGCCCTGAGAAGGAACAGTGAATGCTTGATAAGAAAGAAAGAAAGAAAGAGAGAGAGAGAGAGAGAGAGAGAGAGAGAGAGAGAGAGAGAGAGAGAGAAAGAGAGAAAGAGAGAGAGAGAGAGAGAGAGAGAGAGAGAAAGAAAGAAAGAGAGAAAGAGAGAAAGAGAGAAAGAGAGAAAGAAAGAAAGAGAGAGAGAGAGAGAGAGAGAGAGAGAGAGAGAGAGAGAGAGAAAGAAAGAAAGAAAGAAAGAAAGAAAGAAAGAAAGAAAGAAAGAAAGAAAGAAAGGGCAGTTACTGTCCCCCCAGGAAAAACAAACTTCAGAAAGTTCAAATGATCCACGTAGGGACTCTGAGCCCAGATCTTTCCCTGCATGGTGCTTTTTCAGGAAGCTTTTTCAGGGGCAGTAATTCCCTGGTCCCTAGTGCAGAACCACCTTCTTCTTCCATGTCAGTTCTTCCCAAGATTAAGACACACCCTTCCATCCCATCAGAACCCATCCAGTCCACATGTCCTTCTCAGCACCCAACTCTCTGCTGCCCAAAATGGAGCATCAGTGTGCTATGATGTACAATGAAAACTATGCATATTGAATACACACGTGCTTGTATCTGTGTATGATGACTAAAAAAAACCCTGTGTTTAAAAATCCCTTTAATAAACACTTCCCACCCTCCCCTGCCTTCTGACTGATGCCTGAGTTAAACATTACAGCAGGGGCCCGCCAGCTCTCCAATTTCATGCTTAGCACCATGCCAGACACACAATAGATGCTCAGTGCTGAAGATAAATGCCGGTTGGGTTGAATCGCTTCCTTGAAGCCACGCTGAGGCCTGCAGGGTAGAAGGGAAGGAGCGAGGTGCAGACCCAGCTCCACTGCTCCCAGATCCTCATCCCCGTCTTATCTCACTGTTTGAGTGGTCCTCGTCCATCTGCCTCCACTTACTCTCCCCACATCCCTTTGGTTTTAAGTACATATGCAATACAACCACACTGCAAAAAGGAAAAGAGGAAGGGAGAAAGGAGAAGGGAAGACAAAAGAAAAGAAGAAAAAAATTGAGAAAAGAAATACAGAAAGCTGCCTGCGGTTGCTACTTTGGCTTGTTTCCTTGCAGGCTCTTTTCACGTATATCTGTTTTATGCTGTTACTTTTTTAACACAGTGGAGCCCACAGACTACTTGTCTATCCCAAGTAATTGTATGTAATTTTTTTCTGTACAAAATTTACTCTCCATCTTCGGCAGCTCCCCTTGCTTTAGGGCTAACACCTACATCTCCTGCCTAAGTATTATAATTAGAGCCAAAATGAAACGCATGTGACTGGTGAGGTCGAAGGCTCTGTGCCCTCTCTCTCTGATTAGAAGATCTCAGGGATGACTTATTTTGATTTCTTGTTCCCTGATTGCGCCTCTTAGGGGCGAAATGATTCTTGTTAAACAACAAAATTCTCTATAAAAGGCAACTTGCTGGGGAAGGAGGGATAATATCTGGTTGGAAAAGTACAGCTAGTTATTGAATGAAAAATGCCAGAGGGACCCAAGTGCCATTATTACTGCCATTGCCCTTCTCTTGAGAGCCCTGCCACCTCGAAATGGATTGCGGCCACCCAGGCTGCCCTTTGTATTACTTCTTTGAGGAGAGTGGAATGTGGTGATTGGCCTCAGGACACCTACAAGGCACCAACCCAGCACCCACTCCCTGAGACCAGCTCAGTGCCTCGCAAGGTGCCAGGTGCTGGGGTAGGGGCAGAACAGTCCTGGTCCCTTTCTGGGGCTGTTCATTTGAGTGGGAGCTGTTAATGGCCAGTTAGTCCATGTATGTTCAGGAAGCAATGGGCACATTCTGACTTATAGAAGAAGCCTGAGGTGGAAATGTGTTGTGAGTTTTTACAAAGATCAGACCAAACGGTAGCCTTTGGAAAGTGTCACGAGCAGCACTAACTGGTAAGAACAAGTGACAGATGCCAGGGGCAGGGGAAGGGGGACTCCCTCTTACTCGGAGGGCCTTGGCCTCTACCTGAACACGAGCCCCACAACACACATGATTTGCACAAACGTTTCCTCTTCTATGTCTCAGTGCTTTTATGTGTAAAATGATGTCGTTAATAGTCTTTCTTCTCTAACTGGGTTGAAGAAAGACTCCAATACTAACCACATATAAAGATGATTGTTAATTATGCTCCATGCTGTGGTGGTGGGAAGAATGTCCTTTGTAACTTGGTTGTGAGAAAGATTTCAGTTTTTCTCCCAAACTGACCCATCTGTGTTCTAGTCAATTTGGAAAATATAGCAAAGCCTACAAAACATATTTGTAAGGGACCATCCAGATTACCATTGTCCGGGCTTTTTTCCTATTCACAAGCTAAGAAAAACAAGCATTCACTACCTTTGTTCTTATGTCCTTGTCCATATATCCCTAATTTTTTCCCTTAACATAGAGTCTAGTAGTGAAATTGTTGGAATTCAGAGCCAGAGTATATGTAGAGTTTTGGATCTTTAGAAGTATAGTGTTGAACTGCTATTTTGGAAGTTTATTCAGTTCACACACTCACTTGGAAATTTAATAAAATGCTACCCCTACTGCTACCATCTTTCACTGGGCATTAACATTTCTAAAAATCTTTACGAATTTGATGGTATAAAAATGGTATTTCATTGTTCAATTAGCATTTCTTTGAGTGCTGGTAATGATGAATAATTTTTCATCTGTTAATTGGCCACTTATATTGATTTCTATAAAGTTTGAATGTTTCCTTATCTTTTTTTGTATTTGATAGAGGTCTTTTTTTTCCTCACTGATTTGTAAAATAACCTTTTCATATATTAAGGAAGTTGACTTTTTAGCATACATTTTACAGACATTTTCCCAGTTAATTTTGTTTACAGTAGGTTTAACAAACAGAAGGGTTTTCTATGTTTATTTATGGCCTTTGTTTTCCCTATGGCATCTACATTGTTTATATGGTTATAAAGCACTTTGCAAAATGTGATGGTTAATTTTATATGTCCACTTGGTTAGGCCACAGTACCCAAATACAGCATTTGGTCAGACATTATTCTAGTAATTTCTATGAAGGTATTTCTAGATTTAACATTTACATTAATGTAGTTTGAGTAAAACAGATTACCCTCCGTAATGTGGGTAGGCCTCATCTAATCAGTTGAAGGCCTCCAGAGAAAAAAGACTGATTTCTGGGGAAGAAGAGGACATTCTGCCTGTAGACTGCCTACGGACTCAAGATGCACGTTAACTCTTCCGTGGGTCTTACACGTGCCCGCCTACCCTGCAGATTTTAGACTTATCAGCCTCTGTAATTGCATGAACCAATTCCTTAAAATACACCTCTCTCTTCCTCTTCCCCTCCCTCTTCCTCTCCTCTCTTTCCACACCTCCCCACACATCCTATTGGCTCTGTTTCTCTATAGCACTCTAACTAATATACAAACCAAAAATTATATAAATGTTCATCTATATTTTCTTTTAATACTATTATACTTTCAGGTTATAAATTTTTTGAGTCCATCAGGAGTTTAATATCTGCTATGAGGCAGAGATTTAATTTCATTATCTTCCATGTGGTTAACTAATTGCTCCACCACTGGACATATCCTTTCTTCTTTGCTTTGAAACAACATTCTTACCATTTACATGTATATTCCTGGATGTTTTGGTCTGTTTTGATCTGCCTATTGTGACTCCCACACCCCACTGTAATCCTAGTTTTACAATGTACTTTAATGTCAGATAGCTCAACACTCCATACTGCCTTTTCCAAATATTTTTTTGGAATTTTTTTCCCATGTGGATTTAAATAATTTTTATTATGTTCCAGAAAGAAACCCTATTGGAGATTTATTAGTATTGTGTTAATGTTAATAGGTTAAGGTGAAGAAAAATCTTGACAATTTGAATTTTCCCATTCAGAGACTTAGAATCTCTCCATTTACTCAACTCTCTTGCTTTTCTCCAGAAACTTTTGTCATTTTCTTCATATGTATTTTTCCTATTTCCTGGGCATTTTATATTTTTGGTTTCTGTTGGATTTTTCTTTTTGCCATTATATTTTTTTCTGTTTTTTTTTTTTTTTCTGTGAATTTATATTTTAAATAGTGATTTACTAAATTTTCTTACAAATTCTAATAGTAATTTTGTTTTCCAGGAAAGATGATCCTTTTCTCTTCTTCTTTTTTTAATTTTTTATGACTCTTTTGTTCTTTTCTTGTCTAATTGTAACACTAGACCTTCCAAAAAACAAAGTCATAATACATAGTATGTGAACTTCTTTGTCTTAATTCTAAAAATAAAATGAATTCCCTAAGTGATTCCTTCTTAAAAAGATATGTAAAGCAAGCACCATATTCTTCTTTACAGTAGGAATTTTACATTGGGAATTCTTCTGAATGTTGTCAAATGCCTCTCTTCCTTCTGTCTAGTGGAATGTTACTGTTTCTCACCTTTGAACTGTCACTGGGCTGGCAAAGTTGGTTACAAACATTGGTTCTAGAGCCAGACTCCTGGGTTCGAAGTCTGGTATTTCTACTCACTTGGCTGTGGGATTTTGGACAAATTACTTAATGTTTTTGTGTTTTGGTTTTCTCACCTTTAAATCAGGATAATAATAGTTCCTCAATAAATATTTGCCACTGGCTATTGTTACAATTATAGTTGTCATGTGTATGAAATTCATTCCTTCCAAATGAATGATCACTGAACTCTTAGAAGAGCCCTCTTTGGTCATGGGGAGCTATAGTTTTTTGTTTTTATGTTTTACTTCTCATAAGTTTATGTAAGTGGTCACTCACAATGAGTTGCAAAGCTCCATCTTTTAGAGAAACTAAATTATTGAATGCTGTTTACAATTCTATCTGCTTTGCCTGATGTTACTATTATCAGCCTTGCTTTTTTGTTATTTGGTTTTTCTGATACTCATTTAACCAACACATTTTTTTTTAACACATACTATGTTCTAAGCTTTGATATATATTTATCCATCATTTAATCCATATCTTGCTTAGTTTTTAAAAAGCAGGTATCTTTCAATGAACCAATCTGAGAGTCTTTTATTTTATAGCAGGAAGTTTTAACCTGCTTATAGCTATTATAATATGGGCTATGATTGGAATTGTTTCTTGTTGGTTATTTTGTTTTTGTATTAATGCTTCCTTTGTCTTTCTTTGCTTTTTATGTTTCATTTTGTGAACTGCTATTATTATTATTTTTTTTTAATGTGGAAACTATATTTTTAAAATTTAATCACATTAATGGCAAATAATTGTACATACTCATGGGGTACATAGTGGTAGGTTTTGATTGGTTCCTTGTTTTTTGGGGTTTTTTTGTTTTTTTTTATTATAGATAAAAATATGCACCATAGATGTGGCCCAACCCATCACCCTCCCTCCACCCAAACCTCCCCCCTCCCTTCCCCTTCCTTGGTCCTTTCCTCATAGTCTTGTGGTATAGTTGGGTTAT
>CAUYPK010062541.1:0-20281 GCA_963574355.1 Loris lydekkerianus | reverse complement strand
ACTTAGCCCAGCTCAGTGGCTCCTTTTGGGGCCCCAGACAATGCCCAAAGTTCTCCACACTTTTGCTCAAGCTCTCCCCAATGCAGCTCAACTAAGCGCCAAGTCCAAGAACACCAAAAAAGTTCACAGGTAAGGCCTTTCTGGTTTGCAGTCTCACTGCTGCTTGTACTCACGGTTGCTGGCGTGATTAGGTTGATCGAACACACGCAGTCACTTGCCAGTTTTCCACTGTTTTTGTCTTCCTCCTTGGGTCCAGATGTCCCTTGCTGGCTCCCTGTATCCTCAAAGGGATGATCATAGGCAGATCCCACCAGCCAGAGATGTCTGGAGTCTTGTCTCCCCAGATTCGCCAAGCCCAGTTACAGTGAAGCTGTTACTCAGCTGCCATCTTTAATCCACTCCTTAACTAATTTATAATTCATATTTGATTTTCACTGAGTTTTCCACTTTTTTTTTTTTTTAATATATATTTCTGGATAAAACTGCAGGATCCCATATTGCATGCTTCCTTAAGTTTCTCCAATCTGTGACAATTCTTTAGTTTTTGTTCGTTTTTCAATACTTTGAAACTTTTGAGGCATACTGGCCAGTTATTATAAAGAGTGGACCTCTAATAAAATTTGTATCATCTTTTCTATTGAATAGATTTAAAATTTTCATTTTTCACAAGAACATTATGGAAGGGATGCATCATCAGTACAGTGAACCAAATATTATGTAATATCAGCATGTCATTACTGGTCATGATAAAGGAATATGACTAATGAAACCCTTTTAATAAGAGAGTCAGGTCAAGGTAACAAAGGCAGCTGCTTTCATCACTGTTCCCTTATGGTAGTATGCTGAGTTTGTCAGGAATAGTCTATTTTGTCTGGTATGGTTTGAATATTTAGGTCCTTCTGAAATTCACATTGAACCTTAAACACTAAGGTGATAGTAATAGACATAGAGCCCTTTGGAAAGTGATAATACGTGAGGGCTCTGCCTCCACGAATGGGATTGGTGTTCTTATACAAAAGTTTCCAGAGAGATGCCTGTCCCCTCCACATCTTCTGCCACATGAGGACAGAACATCCATGCCTCCATTGCTCTTCCTTCACCTACCATGTGATTACAGAGCAATTATCTATGTCTTAATCTTGGACTTTGCAATTCATGACCCGTAAGAAATAAATGCTTATTGTTTATAAAATTTCCAGTCTGTGGGATTTTGTTGTAGCAGCAAAAGCTGACTGAGACATTACCTGATGCTGTCTTTATTATATTCTGACATTTTATTATATTTTGAAAATTTTGTTATAGTTAATGCATGTTGGCCAACAGAGAATATTGAAAGAATAAAGTATGTTCATCCTTAAATGACAAATGTTTCTATAATTGCCACTTACCACTGAAATATAGACTCCAGAAAGGAAAAGAAGACTGGGATTTATTAAAGCCTGGTGGTATCCACCACTCTATAGCTGTTACTAAGACAATTATTTGTACAAATAAATAACATTTATCTGCCACTGAGAGTATTTTAGAAGTTGAGTAGAGAGGTATAGAATTCACTGACTATTCCGAACTTGTGAGTTTGAGATACTATTGGTGCCATACTGGGATTCACACAGATGAGACCTGGTTTCCTAGACTATGAAATTTTGAGGCCTCAGCACAAAGAATATGTGACTAAATTGACCTGGTACTTTTTCCCTCAAAGTAAGTATTTTTCCATAGTTTTCCATTTGGATATAAATAGTCAATGGGATTGTCTCTTGATTGTTTTGAGAGGTGAAACATTAGTGGAGGGTAGACAGTAGGGAGGAAATATCAGAGAAAGACCAGACAGATATGAATGGATAGTTAGTCTGACTTGGGATTTTGGAGACAAATACATGCAACAAAAAATATTTGAAGAAATCATAAGTGTTAAAAGAAAGAAAAAGCACAGAATAGCCACTTGGAAACTCTTTCTGAAAAAATGATGGTTCAGACCTAACCAAAGCCACTGTTTGTCACCATCCTCTTATTCATTGATGGACTGTGTCTATAGTTCCTGGAGCCCTAGACAGATCAGGTCAATCCCGAGTATGGGCCAGGAAATGCCTGTTGATGTCAGCAAAAGTGGGTCTGACCTTCATGTCTGTAAATCCATGCCCACTGGCCTGGGGAGGACCTAGAGGCTTCCTTTTTCTTGTCTTGGTGAGGACACTTTTATCTTTGTCCTCCTGATGCCCTTCAGAGATCAGACCACACTCTAGGGACCTGGTCTCACTCATTTTATTTTAACTAGACAGAACCCCTCCCTCATAATTCTTTCTAACATGTCTTTTCTTTTAGAATCATTTCCCCAGATTTACACTCTGCTTTTATGACAGTGTGTGATGTGGGGAACTGATTTTCAGCTAAATATCCTTGGAGTTTCCATAGGTGTCATTTGCCCTATGGCCACACAATCTGACAGATAAATGGGCTACAGTGATATATGTAAGATTATTGCTGGATGAAAAGGGTGAGCTCTGAAATGGAAGAGGTGGTGGTTATGAATAAAATTATTATTATTATAACTTATTGTTATTTTTATGAAACTAGAGTCAGTCTGGTGTCTTGGCCACTATTCTCTGGGACCCACCAAGTCCCTTCTGGGATCAGTTTTGTGCATGGGCTCCCTCTTGTGGTCAAGTGTGGGAGAGGGATTTTCCTGTGACTTGGCATTGCCTTTTCTAGGGTGATGTATAAATTCTTTCTTGTAGATTTCCATACCTGTTTTCTTCTGATGCCTATAACAAATCATAATTGAATACAGGTACTATGCAAGAGTGGCTTATAGTGATATGTGGTTTTCAGTTAGACGTCAGTGGTCTATCAGTTGGAATTTCCCCAGCACGTGTGGGATCCAACCGTTGAGGAGACCACACCATACTTTGCTGCACAACATTCAAATAGCAAAGGAGTGACTGTAGAGTCCTCAGACTTGGAGTCTAGGGGAAATAAGACATTCTGGGCTTGTATCATTTGTCTATTCTTCTCTCTCAGTTTTAACCTGTGGGCAGGTTCCCTCTTGTCTGTCCCACCATCCCTCAGCTCTCCTGGGGTGTCCCCAGAGGACAGGGCTGATGGCTGCACAGGGAAACTGGGTTTAAGTCTTCATTTACAGTTAGATTTAAACATCATTCCATTTAGCAATCTCACCACGGGGGCTGGAGCCAGCAGATGATTATGGAGGGAGAGATCAATCTCTTCTGTCTTCCCTAAGCCAAACACATCCTGGATTTTTGTGGAGATTTAAATCCATATTTACAGAAAGGTTGAAATCCTTGCTTAAATCTGAATCCATACTAAAAACAGAGTATGAAGTCTGAGAGCAGTGTCTCTGTTGGCTACTTTTCTCCTGAGTCTACACAAGGCCATGACACCTGCATTAGTTAGGGTCTGGCAAGTCCTAGGCAGTCCCTTGTCATACAGTTCTGGCCCCTCTACCCCAGCTCTCTCGGGTCACTCTCTGTCCAGAAGCTCCCTCATTTTAGAGTCCCAAAATGAATGAGTTCTCCGCCTTCTCTTAGCCTGCAGCCAGTACTCTGTTATTTGTGAAATAATAATTCAGACTTGATTAAATTTAGCCATAGCCTGATCAATGTGCTCACCTAGTTTCTCTATAATCCCTGAGTTACTCTTGGAAAGGTAAAACATGATTTCATTGTTATCCATTTTTCCACAAATATGTATTAAGCTCAACTAGGAGTCAGGCACAATGCCAGATGTTAAGTGTAAATATGACAAACATGAAAGCAGGACAGAAGAGCAAGAGAGAAAGAGAGATTGATTTTAAAATCTTGTGTAATTCCTAGGAAAGACCCTGGATGCACCCAGGGGTATTCATGCAGAAGGGCAGTGAAGGGAGCCAGCAGGAGCCACAATCCTCCACTGGACAGAAGTAGCCCTGGAGCCTCACTACCTGTCAATTTCCTCAAAGGAAATTGAGTGTTATGGTCTAAGTCACTGGTCACTGCAGGCATCTTGGCACTGTGGGGTGCCCCAAGCCCAGGAATGCTGTGACTCTTGCAGACTCCTTTTCATACTGCTCTGGTGAGTTTGGGTAAAATACAGCAGAATTATTTGCCACAAAGTTTCTCACTGTCTTCCCTCACTTTCTGTGCTGGGCTGCTGGAGTTGTGGGAAGAGTGATGGGAGCACTCCCTCATGGTTACCAGCCCCAGGTCATACCTAAAGCAAAAGCCCACTCTCATTCAAACCCAGTGGTGACTGCTCCCTGGCAGTCCTTTGACAATTTTTTCAAATTTCCCTTTGATGAAGGGCTCTTTAGTTGTAGCCGTTGGTGAACTCCGGGCAGACCTAAGTCCTTCCCTGCAAGGCAGCATGTTTCCTTCTGGACTAGGCTGGGTGCAGATGTGTCATACAGGGGCCTCAGGAGCCTCCTTTGTACTTCATTTTACTTCGGCTGAGCTGGCATCTATGTTGCAAAACAAAGTCCTCTGAGCTCTTCTCTTCTCTTTACTCAGACGAAATAACACTCTCCCTGATCCAGGCTGGCTGCCTGTGGTTGGGGGAGGAGTGACACAGGCTAGGCTGCCGGTGTTGGTGTCTCACTAGGTCACACGCACCCCAAGTCCACTATCTGTGCATCACACAGCCAAGGGAATTGTCCAATGACAGCAGTCCTGTGGCCACCTACCTCACAGATTTAGTCAAGCCGCAGGCTGCTCTCTGTCTGCCAGCAGTGAGGCCACCCTGGGAACTCGGGCTATGGAGCAGAGGATTTCCCTCTAGTCAGGCTGGTCAAAATGCTCCCACTATGGGCACCATCAAATTTTGCCCTTTGCTATGTTCCCCTGTGCGAGCGCAGTGATGATTTTCAATTCTTTGTCCTACAGTCTCTTCCCTCTCCCTCACCAGGGCACACAGATTCTCTCTCCATGAGACAAGGTGCCACGGCTCTGCCAGGGGCAGAGGGAAGGCTCACGTAGACGGTGCAAGACTAGCTTTTCTGCTCTGCTCAGTGCCTTTTCCTTAGATATAATGTTAATACCAGGTAGGACGATTGCTCACCTGATTTCTAGTTCCTTTGAAGGTCTTGCTTATGTGTATAGCTGTTGAATTAGATGTTGGTACAGGGGGACAATCGCTGGAGATTTCTGTTTAGATATTTTGCTCTGCCCCCCTCCTCAGTCCAGTGCTATATCATGGAAAAATGTCCTGACTCTAATTAAGGCACTCATAAAATCCTCAAATCATATTTCCAGCACAAATGTGGCTGACAAGAATATCACATGAAGAATATCACATGTATGTATAGGAAAACAATTTCTGCTTTCCAAGTGCTGGTGTAGGTCCACTGAGCTCAACTGGATACCCATTGATAGTCTGATTCCCCGACGAGTGCTACAATGGCAGGAAAGGTCATTCTTCTGGGCAAACTGTACACATATAAAATAGGAGCTTTTGTAGAATGAAAGAATTTCATTTTCAACTTTTGGGAATAGTCATACCATTTGAACCTCCACTAAGTTAGAAAAATGCTTTTAAGAAAAGCATTTAATGAGTATTTAAAATAAAAATTACAAAGTACATTTCTGTAACAAGAAAGGTAACATACCTGGTCTTTGGCACAAATATTTTTGATGAGAATTAAAAGAAAATCACCATAAACTATTTAATTTATAAACAAACTATGTTCATGTGTGTATACTATATATATAATGCATATATAAAGTTAAATGAGTTTATGCAGATGTGAATATAGGAGCAGATGAGTACTCAAAATATATCACATAAATATATATCCACTTGGATGTATGCTATATACTATACATGCACAATTTTCCATAAATGATGCTAACTTCATTCTTTTATTGAAATATTTAGTTTTAAATTGTTCTTTATTTATTTCTTAAGGTCTCCATAGTTAGATGACTAGCCATTTATTTTTATGCTACTAATTTTTAAAAAATCAGTCAATCTATACATATATATGTATATGTGTAAATATTGTATTGGTCAGCCTTTGTATAATAATGATTTGTGACCAACCACTCAAAACTCAGTGGCTTGTAACAACAAGCATTGTTCAATGTTCAGGATGCTCTTGTTAACAATTATCTCGGCAGGGCATAGCTGGGGAGTTCTACTGCTGGCCTTTCAGCTTGTCTTCAGCCCTTGGATTCCATCTGATCTAGTGCCAAGGCAAAAAAGTAGTGACCATGCGCAAAACTCACAAATCAAGCTGCACAGGCATACTACGGATTTAAGTGACATAGTCTGTAACAGAGATACAAATAAATTGAATTTATTCTTTCACTGTGGAAATTCCTGAAGTTTCCAAAAACATTGAATTGAGTTATCAAGGCATATAACCAATTTATGGGAAAACAATTAAATATTTCAATATTTGCAATCTATAAAACATTTCTTTTCTTTTTTTTTTTTTTTTTTTTTGAGACAAGTTTTCACTATGTCGCCCTGGGTAGAGTGCTGTGGCATCACAGCTCACAGCAACCTGAAACTCTTGGGCTTACTTGCCTCATCCTCCCAGGTAGCTGGGACTACAGCTACCTCTTGCCTCATCCTCCCAGGTAGCTGGGACTACAGGCGCCCACCAGAATGCCCGGCTATTTTTTTTTGTTGTTTAGCTGGCCCAGGCCAGTTTGAACCCGCCAGCCTAGGTGTATGTGGCCAGGGCCTTACCCACTGAGCTATAGGAGCCATCTATAAAACATTTTCAAATATAATTTTTATTAATTACTTAGTAAATCTAGCTATCTTCAACATACAGTTCTAAATAGATATTTTCTTAAATGGCCTCATCAGAAAAAAAATCTCTTTAACAGAAGTAAATACCACCAAAAACACAGCTTCTTAAATTTTCTGGATCATCTGTTAGCTTGTTAAATGCAAGCTGTCATCCAGCGGGTCTAAGATGAGTCTGCTGCTTTGCATTTGGACTGTGCTCACAGTGATGCTGACGACAACGATGCCTTCAGGATAAATTTGGGCAGTGAGGTATCTTCATAGTAAGGAAAAAGAGTGCGACAGGCACATTTAGGTTCTGTTGTTTCTTGGTTTATTAAAAGGATTTTTTCCTTTGTTTATCAAGTGATCGTTACAAATTTGAGATGTCATTTACTCATTTTTTCTGTTTACTCTGTGACTTAGTGAAGTTTTCTGGCTATAATCCTAGACTTGGTAATGAAACTTGGAAGCACATCTGCATGTATTCTGGGGTCATCCCCTAAGTGGACAGATACTAAGAGTGAGGACAGTAATGACCAACGGGCTGTCAGCTGTCAACTCCGCACCACCACAATCACTTAAAAGCATGTTTCTCTGAGCCACTTTTCCTATATGGTTTTCTGTAGAGTTCATGAAAGACAGGTCCTTACATCACATATGGAAAGAAGAAAAGGAACATTTAATATTTGTTGAAACCTGCAGCAGACACGTGGATGGAGCTGGAGGATGGAGATTACCTGATGAGGTGCACAGGCAGCTGAGAGCATCAGCACTCCCACTCCAGCTTCCCACAGGTCTGATGACCATGTGGTCAGGCAGCCCACACCTTCAGGGGCAGATGCACTCTGGCATGAGCATGTCCTCCCATTTCTAGGCCCTTCCTTCCTAATATGCCCCAGGATTTGTGGGATTGTATTTCAGACAGCATTTCCCTGCATTAAAACAGTTCTTATTTCAGTGCATCATAAGTGGTTTCTCTTTTGCTAGAGAAATACCAAAAGATACTGTAAGTCAGACTTTTTAGATGCAACAACTTCTGTTCTTAGTGAAATCAAGACACATAATGTCACATTTCTGTTGCTGGGGCTGAGGAGAAAGACAAAGAGTTAGAGCACAAAGGACTCTCACTCACCCCTTAAACCAAAAGTGTCCAGTGCCTTTAGAACATGCTGCCTCTGAAAAATGCCCTCAGCAGATGGAGGAAGGAGGAGGAGCAGCAGGGGCCTCCCAGCCTCACATACCTGCTTCCCTGGGAGGTTTATGTTATGACTTGTAACACTGTGGGAGGCCAACTGTTACTCTGCAGACAGTAATAAATTGCAGCATCTTCAATCTGCAAGCCACTGATGGTGAGAGAATAATGTGTCCCAGACCCACTGCCTCTGAACCTCGATGGGACCCCAGTTTCTAAACTGGATGCATAATAGATTAGACGTTTAGGAGATTTTCCTGGTTTCTGCTGATACCAGGCTAAATAATTGCTAATGTCCTCACTGGCCCGACAAGTGAGGGTGACTGTGTCTCCTACAGATGCAGACAAGGAGGGTGGAGATTGTGTCATCTGGGTGGCACAGCTGGCACCTGAGATTGAAAAAATAAAAAACAAATATACACACAGTTAATCAATTCTTAGGAGGACTTCCCTAAGGAGCCAGGCAGGACTGACCACACTCTTAGTAAATCCTTGGTGTTCTCCCTCCTCACCTGGGAGCCAGAGCAGCAGGAGCCCCAGGAGCTGAGCGGAGGCCCTCATGTCCATCCTGTGTCCTGATGGGGACTGACTCTTACACAGGGTGTGATCAGCTTGTTAATAAGTCTGCAGGGAAGAGGGCTGTGACCCAGAAACATGCAAATCAGCAGGGGTTGGGCAGGCTGGGCACAGCTGCAAGACTGGCTCATCTCAGTAACTCAAAACAGGCCCAGTGTCCTCAGGTGTCCCAGAGAAGACCAGAGCAGCATCAATTCCCCTGCAGAGAGCATGTTTCCCCCTGGGGGCTATAGGACATAATATGTCTGATGTCCTGTGAAGAGAGTGTTATTTTTATCTCTTCAAGGTTTAGGACATGCTTTACATTTAAATGTGTGAGATAGTCTGTCAAGGATGGTGCAAACCCAGAAACCACAGGAAAGTTCACAAGCTCTTTGCATTTGGTACATTTGAACATCACTGACCTCAGAGAGGCTTCATCTTTTCTCTGATTCTCTGACGCCCTTGGTGCTATATAATGTCATCATGACCATTCAGTGATGATGGATGGTCCAAAAAGAGTGAGAAAAAAGCATGGGGGTCGTGATTTGTGAGGAAGGGTGGCGTGTCATCATTAACCTGCCATGTCCAGCTAAGTGGTCTCTCTTCCACCGTATCTGAATGCTCTGCCACACTCCTTTCATCAGGCCAGCCAAGGTCAAGGACTTTCTCCCTCCCCACCTGAGGAGCATCAGCTGCCTTTCTGGCTCTGTCGCTGCTACACATATTCATTCTAGATGTCCCCCGAGTGCCTCAGATTATCACACGTGCTTTCCATCCCCCCAACCCAAGCTCCTCCCTTAGAAGTGGAGTCCTCTGCAGAACCAGTGTTCATGTCCATGCTTCAATCTACAATGGTCCCTCAACCTGCACATTCCTCCATCACCGAGTCTCTTACAGTTCCTAAGAGAAGGCAGCTCTCCATGTCTGGGCTTAGGACAGTGGGGCCCAACAGGGTGAGGGCAGAAGCAGTCAGGAAATGGAGTGGAAGCCCTTCCTAAGTGTTGGAGCTACAGTGGGGCAGGAGGGTGTCCCCACACAGAGGAGGTGCTGCTTCTGACTTGGGGGGCACAGAGGGTGGATGAGCAGGGCATTCATGTGGGTAAAGACTCACAGGGCAGGGGCCAGAGCCCAGGCAGGGTGAGGAGCATCCACCTCACTGTGGGTGCAGAGATGGTGAAGGACTACGGAAAGGGCTTCAGAGCTAGAGCAGGGTGTGAGGGTCTGTGTGTGCAGAGTTGTCAGCAAGGGAGGAGTAAGGGATGATGACATAAAGGTCTGGTTTAGAACAGTGTTGCTGATCTATAAATAAATACATTAATGATAATTAGAGCCAAGATCCTGGCTATTAGGCAAAAGAGTTACTGTAATGAAAGAGGACTGTTTGAATAAACTCTGTGATCTTGGGATGGAATTAGTGATATCAGTGTAAACTCATATTTTGTGACCAAAACATAAATATATGTCTGCTCTGTGGATAGAGAAATTAGTAAATAAATAGACAAATTTTTCTCATCTAGGAACAGTGACACTCCAGTCCCACATTTCACCCATGGTGTCCAGATCTTTGTTTCTAAATATCATTCTCCATTAAAAGGAACCAATAATCTTTGGAGAAATGTCGCTTTCTAGGTCTAAGGTAGGACAAATATAGTCTGGACCATTTTGAAACTAAGGAAACCCTTGAAGAAGGATGGGTTTATGGCAAAAGGAACAGTAACAAATTTGGATGGGGCCATCATTGGCCAAATCTGAAGAATTCTGAATACCAAAATATGCAGAATGATTACCTTGAAAGGAAATATAAATCTATGAGTTCATACTGACGTTTTAAGGAAGAATGGGATAATCATAAATTATCAAACAACTCCACAAATTTATATTAACCACAAACAAGAAAAACAACTGTGCATCAGAGAGTCCTGGCAGACTCCACCTTAGTCCAGATGGGAAGTGAACATCATCAGTGACAGGATGCAAGGAGAGGAGCAGAGCATCACTTCTGGATACTCCTGCCAGTTACAAGCTGAACTGTGACCTCCCAAAGTTCATATGTGATGCTGTAACATCAGGGCCCCAGAGTGTGATGTTACCTGACAACAATGTGTTTAAAGAGGTAGATCAATGTTAATAAAATGAAGTCATTTGGTTGGAACCTAATCCAGTGTGGCAGGTATTCTTTCCAGAAAAGGAAATTGGAACCCAGACACACATGGAGGCAAAAACCAAGACAAATCAAAGGAAGACACCATCTATACACCGAGGACAGAAGCCTCAGAAATGATTGATCTTGCTGACACCTTGATCCCAAACTTTAGCCTCCAGAATGGTGAGAAAATAAATTTCTGATTTTGAATCCACCCATTCTCTGGAACTTTGTTATAACTATCCTAGCAAACTAACATTCTGGCAAAGATGCATTAGCTGAATTAAATCATGAGGAAAAAACAAACAAGTCCACATTCAGGGACTTGAAGTAGTCTGCGAAATAGCTAATGTGTAATTTTTTTAAATTGACAGTCATGAAATTCTAGGAGAGACTATTCCAGACTGAAGGAAGCTTTAAAGAGACGTGAGCCAATAATGGCAACACATGTATCTGAATAGGATCATTTTGTTACAAAAGATGTTACTGAAAAGTTTACAAAATTTAGCATAGACCTGAGGACGGGATGGGGTCCTGTATTATGCTGATCACCTGATTTCATAATTTTGTTGACATTATGTAGGAGAAGGTAATTTGTAGAAAAAGCACAGTAAAGTCTTAAGGCTGTGCCTATCAGTTTTCGGCTTGCACTCAATAGTTCCAATGGGAAGGAACTACTTAGCCCTGGTCTTATATTTCTGTGAGTGCATCTTTAAAATGTGTAAAGATAACAAAGCCATTCTTCAGGGCCTGCTAAAGATATTCTTAGCATTCTAGAATGGCCCTGGCCCATCCTTATTACCATTCGAGGATCAAGAGATTTCCTGCAGATACACAAAGATGACACCATGTTTCTCCAAAGGACGGATCCCTCACACATAATGTCATTGTCCAAAGGCCAGAAGTGACAGGTCTCTAAAACCCAGTGAACTGACAGGCTGCACCTCATTCCTGGTCTGGGCCCTCCACACTCTTCCTCTTCACTGTCACTGGATTTTATATTCTACATCTTCTCAGAGTGACAGCTCTGGCTGCTGCTGACAGACCCACCTACCTCAGTATAGATTGATGCTGCTTCCTCCAACTAGATAGGATGGCCCTGGAATCAGGGACTGGGTTAGGATAAACCCAGGCCACTTAAAATCCATATTACCCTAAGTAGGATGAAGACCAACCAAGACACTAACACCTGGGATGTTGCTGTTAGTTAGAACAGGAGGGAGGGACTATGGGATGAAGACAAAACCTGGTCTGCTATGTGGGTAACAAGCCAGGGAGTCCCCAAGACCTCAGTGGAGGCTGCAAAGAAAGCTGTGTCTGTACCACACAGAGTGGAAACGCTGGTATCTTCACAGAGGTCCTGGTGCCCTTAATCAAAGACTCAGCTACCTTCTGCTGTGTAGAGAAATGTTACTCCCTGCCTAGTCACTAAAATGTGTTCTAAATATCTCCACTCAAAGCAATATTTTTCCTATTTAGCAGATGAAGGTAATATAATTTATGATGAAGAATAGATGGCAGAATGCCTGTGAACACATATTGGTAATTAAATCAGGAATGGGAAAAAAAGTATCCAATGTACTCAGTACTACTATGAAACCAATTTATAATAACTCACACTTGCATATGAAAAATGAAACACAACTTAAGCCTAGAATGAAGGAAGGAAGGGGAGGTCGATGAAGAGGATGGGGTGGGAGGGATAGTAGGGGATAGTAGGGGGACCACAACTATGGAGCACATGGCAAGTACAAGTTGGTTCTATCATGTGTAGAACATAAACGTCCTAATGCTATAATTGGGTAAATGAGGTGAAAGCTATGTTGATTAGTATTATGTAAGCACTCCAATTTGTACAAATAATCAACACACTGAAAATGGCATAAATGTATTTATCATCTGTGTACAAAAGACAAAAAAAAAAAGGATAGTTCTGAGATTAAAAAAAAAAAATCGATTGACCTTCGCTGCTTCCAATTTTGACATTATTTGTATAAAGTATGTGTGTGTATTTACACACATGCTGTCTTCTGCACTCATTCCTGAATATGTCTTAGGAGTATAATTAAGAATTTTAAAAACCAAATTTATGTTTCAAGTTAGGAGTTTTTAGTGATTTAGAATATAACTACTTCCTGTTTCACTTCTAGGATCTTTTGACTAGTGATTCTATTTGAACAAATATTTTAAGCCTTTTATATTTGACAAAGTTTTGATAATCAAAATTTTAAATCCAGCCTCGGCACCTGTAGCTCAGCGGCTAGAGTGCTAGCCACATACACCAGAGATGATGGGTTCGAATCCAGTCTGGGCCTGCCAAACAATGAGAACTAGAACAAAAAAATAAAATTAGATTAAATGTAGTCTATTTAACCTCAAGATAACTTGTAAATATTAGGGCCACTAAAAGTCTAAGCGAGACATAATCAGGCTTATTTAGTGTGTTAAACTGAAGAGGAAGCATTGTCAAATATAAAATGGTGTTTATCTTTCTTTGGGTAATATTTATATAATTATAATTATAAAATTATATTATATATATTTTATATAACTTCATATATATTTATTTATATATATTTATATATTATATAAGTATATTATACTTATATATATGAACACTTGACTTGTTTAGAGAATTTTTCACTTGGATTGCCCAGAACTTTAGATCTGTCCTATAAGAGGTATTGAAGTCAGGTATTATATAACTTGTACCTCCTTGTTTACTTAAGTACTGTTATGTCTGTTAGTAAGAGTGCTAATGTTCTTGTCATGCAAACCTTAGATCGAACCCCAGCACCTGTGAATATTTATTTGCAGATGACTGCATAGTGCTTTCACTCCCTCAGTTAAACCCCAACTTGATCTTTTCCCAGCTGGAAGAAGCCAGAACAATGACCTCAGGAATAAGATTGGGTAAAAGCCCAGGGTGGGGCTACTGAAACTTCCCTTACATATTAATAATGGGGTGCAAGGCAAGAACTGTGATAAGGGCCTAGCTAAAAATAAGGCACAGGCTTGCCTAAAAATAATCATAGTAATTAGCCACTGTTCCCCTGTCTGCTACTCTGGACTCACATACTTGAGGGTAATTAAGGTTCTTAACTTTCTCCTCATAGGGGTTGTAAATATCCCTAACTTTCTCCATAGATGATAATCCATCTTGGAAACTTAAAAGTAGTTTCTAAAGTATCTTCCAGGTCCTGCCTTCCAGTGCATTGGTTGACCCATCCATATTGGCAGCCCAGACAAAGGAACTGGCTCAACTGATCTTGTGACTGTCAGTTGAAGTCACTGACTATCCTGCATTCCAGTGGACTGGCTGATGCACCCAGGCTGGTGTTCCAGTGACTGATGGTTCTGCCTATAACTCAGCAAATTAATAGACCCCGATTACCTAATCCTCTGTAAAAAACCCTGTCTCCTAAATCGTTGAGGAGGTAAATTTGATAAATTTCTCCCAGCTTAGCACTATGCTGATTAGACCTCTTTTCTGCTGCAAAACAATTAATTTAATTTAGTTAAAAAAAAAAAAAAACAAAAACTGGAAACCTTATGAAATAGTGAATTCTCTCCCTAGAAATTGCTCTTGTTTATGATATTGGCCTACAATTTTCATGATTCTCCAGGTAAGAACACACAATTTTAAGTAATGATTTTATTTTTGTTTGTTTGTTTCTGTGACTTCACTTTGCAGGATGAAAAATAAAATGTTGATGTTTTCGATTTCAATACCAAATTGTGTTAGTTATGGCTACAGACTTTTGGCAATGTTAGTTTTAATTTGCAAAGTTTCAACGAACACCACATTGAATTGTATAGTGGTTTTTGATACTTAAGCTAATGGAAAGTCCAGAGAATAAGTTTTAAGAGAAGAATTGATCTAGTCACTTATTTTTAAGTACCAAACTCCAGTTATTCCACTGTGCGAGTTCCATACCAAGCGAAGCTTTAGAATGGATGCCAGTAGATCCTGGTGTTATGTACTCCTTGTTCATGTACAGCTCTCATTCTTCAAATTCCAGTAGGAATTCTGAGATTTTGAGTAAGTGGACAATCTCAGGTAACGGCCAATCTGCCAGATCACTGCAGACCATGATAGCCAAGAATATGGCCTCTCTGAAAAAGGAAATTTGTGTCCTAGATTCCATCCATGGGATTGGTTTGAAATAAGTCTTTCCAAAACCATACAGCAAATGAGAGCTTTAGAAAGAGAAAATAGTTGATTTGGATGAAATAGTATCAATGTGTACTCTCCCATTTGAGACCAGAGCTCTGAATTAAAGAATACAGAAGGGAAAGATAAGTTAGAATCTCTATACATCTGGATGAACAAAAGAAAAATGTCTCCTTTCTCATCTTTGCCCAAAATAACTTCATTTTTAAGGAAAAATTAGAAAATAATAAAGAAGAAAATGATCTTCACTGCAAGTGAATATTAAACATAGACTAAATAAAAGACTGTTTGCTAAAGCCACATTCAGTCATTTTCATATACAGAATCAAAGGACTGATTACTGTCCCTGACCCAGCTGGTTTTGATGCAGGGGTATGATAAATTGAAAGATCACAGCCTGAGTTCAAAACATGATTTGTGTATCCAGCAATTAATGAGACTATGGTGGATTTTATTTTTCTAGGAAGCATGGGTGGTCTACCTCACTGACATGTGCCCTTGTTCTCTGACCCTGTCCATGCTGAGGATGAGAGTATGCAAGTGGACCTGGACTCCCATGTCCCACTTGCCCCGAGTAATGCATCACTCTAGGGAGCTAGTATCAAGGGAACAGTAAAGAAGTGACTGAGAAATATTATTTTCTTGTTTATTATCTGTTCTTCCCATTAATGGAAATTTCTAGGAGGGCACAATGTTTGTTCACAATGCCCTCTGCCTAGAAGAATAAATGATACAGACATGTATATATATATATATATATATATATATATATATATATAAAACTCTCTCTTTATACAAATATATATATATATATATACATATATACACAACTCTATATATACACAAATATATATGTATACAAATAATATCACTATTCGTGTAACTTTATATTTTTATTGTTTATTATGGAATAAAGAAAGAACTTCTCTGAGCTTGGGAGTAGGAGCTTTCCCACCCAATTCCCCCAGAAAGGGCTATAACACCTTAATTCAGTTAAGTACAAGGGGATCTACCCAATTGTAACATGGGAATACAGAGAAAGGAGAAAGGGACGGGAGAGAGAGGAGGATGGAAGGAGGGAGGGTAATTGGTAGGACCACAACTACGGTGCATCTTACAAGGGTACATGTGAAACTTACTAAATGTAGAATATAAATGTCTTAACACAATAACTAAGAAAATGCCAGGAAGGCAATGTTAACCAGTGTGATAAAAATATGTCAAATGGCATATAAAACCAGTGTATGGTGCCTCACGATTGCATTAATGTACACAGCTATGATTTAATAATGAATAAATTTAAAAAAAAAAAGAAAAACTGGTTGATCTAGAAGCAGTAACTAGAGCGATTCCTAAGTTTGTGGTTATTTCTATTCTGAGTGTTTATGAGAGGGAAACATCACAGGTCTACTCTGGATGTAGAAGTGCCTGTGAGATGTGCAGGAAGAATCTCAATATCTAAATAAATTAAAAAGAGAGTCCTTGGAGACTGAATTAAAGATGGTGGCCAAGTATCAGCTTCCCTGCAACTGGGCAAAGCGAGTCTGGGGAGACAGGACTCCAGGCATCTCTGGCCGGTGGGATCTGCTTATAATCATCCCTTTGAGGATACAGGGAGCCAGCAAGGGACTTCTGGACCCCAAAAAGAGGACAAAAACAGTGGAGAACTGGCAAGTGGTGGTGTGTGTTCGATCGACCTAATCATGCCAGCAACCATAAGTACAAGCAGCAGTGAGACTGCAGACAGGAAGGGGCTTACCTGTGAACTGTTTGGGTATTCTTGGACTTGGCACTCAGTTGAACTGCCTTGGGGAGCGCTTGAGCAGGAGTATGAAGAACTTTGGGCATTGTCTGGGCCCCCAGACTGAGCCACTGAGCTGGGCGCAGGAAGCCATTGTGAAAGAACTGCCCCGGCAAGCTCCGTCCTCAGGGTCCCAAAGCAAGGATCGGGTGGAACAAACTAACCTAGTGACTGAGCAGCCTAAAGGCAGGGACTGAGCTGCCTTACAACCTTAATCCTTACGGGCAGAGTGAGATGGTTTTGGCACACTGGAACCTTGGGCTATTGCCCTGGGTAGAGTGCCGTAACGTCACAGCTCATACCAACCTCAAACCCCTGGGCTTGGATCCACCCAGAACTCCATAAGAGCTGTGCAGTGAACCCCGACCAGTGACCTGCACCAACCAGGCCTCCGCATTCCCTAACTAGGAACTGCGAGAGCCACGCAATCCTGCGTCCTCCCTCCTATGTCCTCCAAGCCTCCACACTTGCCCGTTCATCTGGCCAGGGACTCTGGTAGCTGCATGCCATCTGGAGCCCTTCCTGCCTCTGTGCAGAGCCCTTCTCCTGGTCAGAGACTGCTGGAGCCTTGGGCTCTCTGTGCCAAGTCACTAGGCACCAGGCACTCCCAAAACAGTGTGCACCACACCCAGCCCTGTTGCTGGATCCTGGTGTGTCACACACTGGAGCTGCTTCCACAAGCAGAACTCCCTAGCTAGAGCAGCCCCAGAGGAACTACAGAGGGTTACTCCCTACAAAGATCCAGGAATAATACAGTGATCCTGCTGGGGTCTAATCTTGGAAAGACACCTCCCCAACTCTGAGGATGGCCAGAGGCAACGGTGAAAAACAATCATGAGGCAAAATCAACAGAAAAACTCTGGCAATATGAATAATCAGAGTAGATCAACTCCCCCAAGGATCAATGGGGAAGAAACATCACAAGACCCCATGCACAAACAAATAGCTGAGATGTCAGAAATTGAATTCAGGATCTGGATAGCAAATAAGATTGAATTAAAATTCCAAAAGTTATCTCAAGAATTCAACAAATTCAAAGACCAAATGACCAAAGATTTTGAATCATTGAGACAAGAAGTTGCATCCCTCAAAGATCTTAGAAATACAGTAGAATCCCTCAGTAACAGAATGGAGCAAGCAGAAGAAAGGATTTCTAACATTGAAGACAAAGCTTTCAAACGCTCCCAAACCCTCAAGGAAGAAGAGAAATGGAGAGCAAAAACAGACCACTCTCTCAGAGAGCTCTGGGACAATTAGAAGAAAACCAATATTCGTCTTATAGGGATCCCTGAAAGTGATGAAGTGGCTTCACAAGGCACAGAGTCTCTTCTCCATGACATTATGAAGGAGAACTTTCCAGATATGCCAAGAGATTCTGAAATTCAGATAGCAGACAGTTTCAGAACTCAAGCATGACACAACCTGAATAAGACATACCCCAGCCACATCATAATCAATTTCACTAAAGTTAAGTTGAAGGAGAAAATTTTGAAAGCTGCCAGACCAAAAAAAAAAAAAAAAAAAAAAAAATTACCTAAAGGAAGAAGAATATTAGAATAACTGCAGATCTCTCTGCTGAAACCTTTCAAGCTAGAATAGGATGGTCATAGACTTTTAATCTCCTAAAACAAAATAACTTTCAACCGAGGATCCTGTACCCAGCTAAACTGAGCTTCATTTATGACAGTGAAATTAAATACTTCAATGACATTCACATGTTGAAGAAATTTGCCACAACTAAACCAGCTCTCGAGCACATTCTTAGACCTATCCTCCATTAAGACCAACATAATCCTCAACCACAAAAGTAAACCCACCCAAAATATTTTTGATCAAATTCCAACTTCCACACTCGCAAAAGGATTAAAAATGTCCACTGGACTCTCGAAAGGCTTATCAATATTCTCAATTATATGAATGGTTTAAATTGTCCTCTAAAGAGGCACAGGTTGGCTGACTGAATACAAAAACTAAAGCCAGATATCTGCTTCATCCAAGAATCACATCTTACATTAAAAGACAAATAAAGACTCAAGGTGAGGGGATGATCATCTATATTCCAGGCAAATGGAAAGCAAAAAAAAAGCAGGCGTTGCAATCCTGTCCGCAGATGCAATAGGCTTTAAACCAACCAAAATAATTAAGGATAAGGATGGACACTTCATATTTCCTAAGGGTAATACTCAATATGATGAGATCTCAATTATTAGTATTTATGCACCCAACCACAACACACCTCAATTTATAAGAGAAACTCTAACAGACATGAGCAACTCGATTTCCTCAACTTCCATAGTAGTTGGAGATTTTAACACCCCTTCAGCAGTCCTGGATACATCCTCCAAAAAGAAGCTAAGCAAAGAAATTTTAGATTTAAACTCAACCATTCAACATCTGGACTTAACAAACATCTACAGAGCATTTCATCCCAACAAAACTGAATATACATTCTTCTCAGCAGCCCATGAAACATACTCCAAAATCAACCACATCCTAGGCCACAAATCTAACCTCAGCAAATTTTAAAAAATAGAAATTATTTTTTCCATCTTCTCAGACCATCATGGAATAAATGTTGAACTAAATAACAACAGGAACCTGCATACCCATACGAAAACATGGAAGCTAAACAACCTTATGCTGAAGGATACATGGGTTATAGACAAGATTAGGGAGGAAATCACCAAATTTTTGGAACAAAACAACAATCAAGACACGAACTACCAGAACCTCTGGGATACTGCAAAGGCAGTCCTAAGAGGGAAATTTATAGCATTGCAAGACTTCCTTAAGAAAATGGAAAATAGGAAGTTAATGACATAATGGAAAATCTCAAGCAACTGGAGAAAGGAGAACACTTCAACCCCAAACCCAGCAGTAAAAAGAAATAACCAAAATCAGAGCAGAATTAAATGAAATTGAAAACAAAAAATTATACAACAGATAAATAAATCCAAAAGTTGGTTTTTTAAAAAGATCAATAAAATAGATAAACCCTTGGCCAACCTAACCAGGAAAAAAAGAGTCAAATCTCTAATTTCATCAATCAGAAATGGTAATGATGAAATAACAATAGATCCCTCAGAAATTCAAAAAATCCTTAACGAATACTACAAGAAACTCTACTCTCATAAACATGAAAATCTGAAAGAAATTGACCAATACCTGGAAGCACGCCTCCTACCAAGACTTAGCCAGAATGAAGTGGAAATGTTGAACGGGTCTATATCAAGTTCTGAAATAGCATCAACTATACAAAATTTCCCTAAAAAAAAAAAGCCCACGACCAGATGGCTTTATGTCAGAATTCTACCAAATATTTAAAGAAGAACTAGTACCTATATTACTAAGCCTCTTCCAAAATATAAAAAAAGAAGGATTATTACCCAACACATTCTGTGAAGAAAACATCACCTTGATCCCCAAACCAGTGAAAGACCCAACAAGTAAAGAAAATTATAGACCAATACCACTAATGAATATAGATGCTAAAATACTCAATAAGATCCTAACAAACAGAATCCAACAACACATCAAAAAAATTATACACCATGACCAAGTCGGATTTATCCCAGGGTCTCAAGATTGGTTCAATATACATAAATCTATAAATGTAATTCAACACATAAACAAACTTAAAAATAAGGACCATATGATTCTTTCAATTGATGCAGAAAAAGCTTT
>CAUYPK010062540.1:0-37122 GCA_963574355.1 Loris lydekkerianus | reverse complement strand
CTGGCATTTTCTTAGTTATTGTGCTAAGACATTTATATTCCACATTTACTAAGTTTCACATATACCCTTGTAAGATGCACCTCAGGTGTAAGATAAAGTAAAGTCATTTCTTGTCTGTATACATCTTTGAATGGTTTTACTGGACAAGTTGAAAACGAATTTTTAAAAATAGCAATAAAAAAGGAGAAATGTACTAATCTGGAAATGTCCCCAGCATGTGTCCAGTGGACCATGCTCAGGGCACCTCTCCCTGGACTCATGTGTGTCTACTCTCCTCTTCTGTTGCTTCTTCTCACCTTACTCCTTTAATGATGTCTTTCATTTCTAGGTTGCAGCAAACGATTTAGTGGGCGTAATAAATATACATGTTGAATAGCTCCATGTGCTATAACAGGAAGATATTATACTCCCTTTCCTGCTTCCAGTTAGGACGCACTCTCCCGAATCCACCTTACAATGCCTGCCTGCTTAGCCTTGGTCCTGCCTTCTTTTTCCACTCCATGCCACGGTCACCTAAACCCATGCAGAGTTTATAAAGTTGGGCAGGAATTTCTTCTTGAACCTGTATGACTGTGAGACATGGCTGTGTCTTGTAGAAGTACTCACCAAATGCAGATTGTGGTGGGAAGAGGCAGACGTCTCTCCTTCCAGTGAGTCACCTGCCTGTCTGGAGCGTTTATCAGTGATTCTCAACCCTTCCTAATGCTGCAATGTATTTTCATTGTTATGAAGGGGTCATGACCCACACACAGGTTGAGAACCTCTAGTTTACCTGGAGAACAGAGAAGGTTTAGAGGCAGCAAATAAAATGAGATGAAATGAAGCACTGGTATTACATGCCTCTTTACCTGGAGTTTTCTGCATGTACTTGTTTGATCCTTATGTTATTTTTGTTCTAGTTAGTGTTTTAAGCCATGAACCAAGGCTCTTTTTAAACATGAAAGCTGTCAGTTTAAAATATACATCTAACAGTGTAGCATTTTAATATCAGTAATTATCGGAAAGGGGAATTGTAGAATATTTCTAAGTTTTAGAAACCCCATTTACTCTTATTCTTCCTTGCTGAAAAAGACTTCTCTTTTCTCTCCTAATAGTTAAGGGCATGTACCCAATAACACCAAATACCATCTCTTTGCTATTTCTTCTTTTTAAGAGGACTGACTCTGATGTCTGCTGTTTGCTATGTGATCTCTGTCAACTCACTTAATCTCTCTGAACTCTGGCTTCTTCCTCCATAAAATGAGGGTAATTAAGTTCTCAAGAAGAGGAATAACTTGAGACACAGGCTTTAAAGTCTTCAAAATGCTGCCCGCTCCCATATAACTGCTTATAAGTTTTTTTGTTACAATATTTTACAATTCATTTGCTTCATTTAATGCATTGTATATACACGTATTTGAGTACTTCCCAAGACCCAAGATCAAGCTAAATATCTCCATAATCTTTCAAAAATAGTTCATATGTAATTATTGTGCACTAGAATAGCTTAGTAGTGCCTTTACCATGCTATTTTTAAAAAGTTTTTGGATATCACTTGTTTTAGTTTGTTTTTTGGTGCTATAAGAGAGCTGCAACTGGGTAATTTATAAAGAAAAGAAGTCTATTTGGCTCATGGTACTGGAGGTTGGAAAGTCCAAGAGCATGTCATTGGCCTTTGTTGAGGGCCTTCCAGCTGTGTTGTCCTATGGCAGAATGCAGAAGGTCAAGAAGTGTACAAGAGTAAGCAAGAAAGAGTGGGCCAAGCTCATTTTTATAACAACATACTTTCATAATAATGAGCCCACTTTTGCAGTAATGACATTAATGCATTCATGGGGGCAGAGCCCTCATGGCCTAATCGCCTCTTAATGGTCCCTATCTCTTAATACCATCATAATGGCAATTCAACTTCAACATGAGTTTTAGAGGTGATATTCAAATTGTAGCATCATCCTGCTTACAACAGTTATAGAAGTTCAAGGTATTTCCTCCATTTGTCAGTGGCAGAATGGGTGGCTCAGAGAGGTTCAGTGCTCAGTGTCCTATAGCTGGTGGATAACAGAGCCAGCCTTCTAATTTGTGTCCAAAGCTCTCCTCATTGCTCTGCACCATTTTCTAATACCACTAATTCATTTTTATAGGGTATGTATATGAGGAACTACAGTGCCATTTCCTGTCTTCCATTGAGGACAAATGAACATTTTAATGGTAAGTCCGCTACATTCTGGCTACAGTCAATGAGTTGAAACATAGAAAAGAACGTTTCTTCATATAGGTAGAGCCGTGAATTTGGTCCAGTTTTGTAGCTATACTAAAGCATAAACCATTAAACCTGACACATAGTAATTACATATGAACTCTATATTCGTGATGGAGTTCTATATTTCCAGTAGAAATGTTTATACTAAGAATTTAAAGATTACAAACAACTTTTTCCAGGTTTCCATGTGCCCTGTGCTATAAGAGAAGGATAACAAATATGAATCCTTGCCCAGCCTGGGGCAGAATTTTACAACAGGGCATGAAGTTTGTAGGGAAAAGTGATTTCTAAATGATGTTTAAGGGTCTACGCATCTGAGGTTTACTTCTAATTAATACAACTATGTTTATTTCTTAGAGTCAACATTTCATAGTTTTCAAATGTAACTCTGTATCAAATATTACAATGGCTGATCATAGGAATATTCTCTCTGAATCTTGACAATCTTAAGAAACAGTGTCCTTATTTCTACAATAAGCTTGTATATATTTTCCTCCTAAATAGAAGCTTAATATGTTTGCTCTTCTCTGTGACATAGGACCCAAGCAACAAATTATGTTTTCACTGTACTTCCCTTGTGAGATTTTCTACCTCATTTTCATATTATATGGAGTCAAGAGACAGAGATTCTTGTCATTGCTTCTGTACCTGCCAACTAAGTAATCTCTACCTCATTTCTGGTGGCTTATAAACAGCATGATATGGTGACTAAAATATCCACAGAAAATCAGGAAACAAATCTGTTAATTATTACTACTAGTAGAGATACAAATATACATTGAGCATGGGAAATCACTCTTGAGTTTTCTGACAGGCAGAGCTAAGAAGAAAACACAGGAAGGTTTATATACCTACAAAAAAAAAAAAAAAATTAAAATATCTGATGGTTTCTTTACTGGTGCCATTTAACTTGTTGCTCTATCCTCAGTATTTCTCCTTAACTGGAATGTGGATACCGTTCTTCCTTTTTATTTTGTCTAAAACCCATATAATAGCCAGGATGATAGCCACTCAAGAGATATAACCAAATACAATGTGGAATCTTTGATTGGACCCTATTTTAAAAAAAACAAAACATCTGAATTAAGGTAGGAGAAATTGAGGAAATGAATATGAACTGGATTTTTAAATGATATTAAACAATTATTGCTAATTTTATGGGCTGTGAGAAGGATGTTGTAGTTTTACCACAGTGGTTCTCAACCTTCCTAATGCCACGAACCTTTAATACAATCCAAAGGGGTCATGACCCAGGGTTGAGAACTGCTGTTTTAGAAGAGTGTTTTAATTTGCATACCCAAATATTTTTGAATGAACTGTTACAGTGTCTCCAAAATATTTTGAAATGGTTTTAGCAAAACATATGTGTGAAGCATAAGTAGCAAAATGTTAATGACTAACTGGTGCGTATGTGGATGTTCCCTGTACTATTTTTTTTTCTATTTTCTGTATGTTTAAAAGTATATAATAAAAGTACTTGATTTTTTTAAATTAAAAAAAAAATTAAAATGTCAAATTTTACCTCATGAGCTCTAAAATTTCTTTCTGAGATTTTATAAAAATTAGGGCAAAAGCATCTACCATTCAAAATCTTAATCAGATTAAATAAGACCATATTTGTGAACAAGTCATTTTAGTGTTTTTCTTCTTCTATAATCCCAATAAAGTTTCCTGGTGGAAATCTCAGGAGGGCCAGACTATAATTAACTATGTAAATCTAATCTTCATACTTCTATGGGTCAACTACTTATTATTTATTTGGTATGTCTATATTGTCAGCAACTGTGAGAAAGATTTTTACAATCTTTGTAAAAAATGTAAAGTAGATACTGTCTAATTTCATAAAGTAGGAAACAGCTCCCAAGAAGTGACAAAATTTGACTAAGGCCACATAGAATTTTAGACTTTGAACCTCTAGTTCTTTGTCACAAAGCCCATGTTTTTTCCAGTCCATTAAACTGCTTCTATAATACTGAATAATTTAACAGTCTTGGCATTATTTTATTACAAAGTATTATTGGCGTACAGATATTTTTAGTTACATGGATTGCTTTTATAATACTTGAGTCATGGTTGTAAGTGTGCCCATCACTCAGATAGTGTTCATTGAGCCCAGTATTATTTCTAAGAATAATTCCAGTTTATAGAGTGGTCTGAGTGAAGCCCTGGCACAGACTGGGTTAGAATTCATGTCCTGTGAAATCACGAACAGTGTCATGGCTCAGAAAGCTCCACCTAAACCCTGACAACATCAGAAAACTTGAAATATCTATATTTCATGTTTGTGCTTTGTTTTTAAAGAGGAATTTCTTCATCAAGACTTGAGGACTTCAGGAGTGACAGAGAGTTAAGGTTACCAGGGGACCATCAGTGACAGCTTTGTCAATACAGTTGGGATGCTCCTCTACAGTAAAGCTTATTGTTTAATGAAAACAGACCCAAATAAACCTTTCTCCGAACGTGGAGTGCTCTCTTGTCAGTTCGAAATGAACAAACTGTCAGATTGCTGATTACCATGCATAGAGTATATGCTCATTAAATCACACACTGTGGGTTTCTTCAGGTTGTCAAACTGCTTAATTGAAAAAATGTGTAGTGTCGTTCTTACGGGAAAGAGGCAAGAATCAAAGGACTGGAGAGCTTTCTCTCAGTATTTCAGAGTGTGCTTTTAACTGCAGCCAGAATGGTTCTGTTTTACAGTTTTGATTAAAGGACTGTTCCTTCTGCATTTTTCTTGTTTTGTTTATAATTCAAACACTGTAATTATAATGGTGTTGCTTTTATAATAGCTCTGTTAAATCATTCTGCCAGCTGATGAAAACTGAAGGGAAGGGCTCAGTTTCTTCTGCTGGGATAATGTGGGTGTGTTGAGGCTGAAGCAAAGTGGGAATCAAAAAGTCTTCCTGGGTTTTAGTATTGCTAAATTTCTGCTTCACTATTTACATTTCTTGGGAGGTTTAGGCCTCATCATCACCTCAGTGAGAGGGTTAATCCTTTGGACAGAAATGCCTTTAGGCTTCTAAGCTTTGTCTATTTGTTTATTTGGTAGCTTTAAAAAATACCAATACCCAGGCTCTATACTAGACCCCAATAAATAAGAATCAATCCCTGGGGGTAACTGTCTTTAAAAGCTCTACAGGTGGCTCTAACATGAGGGATAGGTGAGACAAACTAACCTAAGTTGACTCAAATTGTCCAGTAAAAAAATTTTTTTTTTGCAGTTTCTGGCTGGAGCCGGGTTTGAACCCGCTACCTCCAGTATATGGCACCAGCACCCTACTCCTTGAGCCACAGACACCACTCCAATTGTCTAGTATCTCAAGTCAAGACTAATCCCACCAGCTGTTATCATCAGCCCTGTTTATAACAACTAATGTTTCCTAAAGGGTTATAATCTTTTAAGATTTTAGAAAGTTAAAAATTTTGATTTCTGGGCTCCACCTAGATCTATTAAATAAAGTTCTTTGGGAGTAAGGCCCAGGAATCTTTGTTTTTAATAAGAGCTCTAGTTGATTCTTACGCACTAACGTTTGAGATTTTGATTAAAAAATCTTTATACATGGCGTTCAGTGGAACTTCCTAGTAGAGTGCACAACAACTCGTAAATTCAAGGTAGGTTTTTAGATTTTTTTTAAGCTATAGGAATTTTGATACGTTCTTTTAGCTCTAACTGAAATCATGCATGGTTATATAACACCAACTTTATTTGGAGGGAAAAGCCTCCCTATCTAGTGCCATTTAAGACCCAGAAATGCAATACATGTTCTATAGACTCTACTCTTTAGGTATCAGGGACTAGGGTCATGCATTTTCAAGAGCCCATAAAAATACTGAGAGGTAAAAGAGAAAGACAAATTGGTATGATTTCTGTGTATGAAGAATTGCAGAATCAGTGCAATCTGATATTTAATAAAATGTCAGCAAAATGGAACTATGCTATTCTTATTAAGTACTAAATCTAACAATTATAGAAGGTATACTTCTAGAGATATTTCATGACTTAGCTTTTCTTCTTAGGGATTTCTGAAAACATGTGATAATTTTAGCCAATTTTAAAATTAATTGACCAAATTATATGTAAACAAATAATTTTAAATGCAAAGAGATAAGAATATTTTCAATGATTTCACTTACAAAAATTGCTTAGTATATGTCAAAGAAAATTTATATAAAGCTATGGGTTTGGACTAAACTCCTGCACTATGCCCAACAGACCAGGCGAACATGAAGTTACTCATGCAGAAGTTTTACGCCACCAAGCAAAAGCTAAGTTGTTTATCTGGCTTCCTAGGAAATCAGGCCAGTTTTAACCTACAAGATAATGAAGTTCCTCTACTTTAACATTTAAAGAAGGTAACATTGAAGAAAAAACTCTACTTTTTCTTCTGTTCCTGATTTTGCCATTCCTTTTTAATTTTTCTATAAAACCAACCTGCTTTGCTCAGCTCATTGGAAAACTCGTTTCTATTATATTATATGGAATCAGGTGTTGCCTGATTTCAGAATTGCAAATAAAAGTCGATTAGGGTCTTTAAACTAAATTTGTTGTAATTTTATCTTTCAACATTTCTTTATATCTAATATTAAATATAATAAGAAGTTGAGCCTCCAAAAGAAAAGTTGCTAAAGCCTAGGAAGGCCATGTAGTAATCTCCAGATTATATAACTCAAAATTAGAGGATAGTCTCAAAATCAATAAAGTTATCAGAATAAATGCATAAATGCTAATCAACCTTCAAAAGATACAGTTGACATTATCACTCACTTTCTCTCCTCTAAGACCACCCTCCCCCCAAAAGAAAAAAATAATATTTTTAGCCCATATCCCACTACCTTTAAAAGTGCATCACTTTGTGACTGTTGGGACTATTAATGAGCATTAAATGAGAGTGACAAGGCAAATTATGTGCTCTACCTCTTGCTCAGAAAATTACTCCTCAGCAATTGCCATAATAGTAGTGAAACAAAACATGACTAGAATAAAAGACAGAGGTATATGCAGAAATTTAGTCTCTGAGGTCAGCTGATGATCAGAGCTAAACATACCTTTTTAAAAGTCTTAAGTTCAAATTCACACTTTCGATTCCATTACATGCAAGTTTCCTAGTTTCAGGATTTTCCTGATCTATTGATTCTGGTTCCTGTTATTAAAGTCTTTACTTAGTTATTGTGTTAGGACATTTATATTCTACATTTACTAAGTTTCACATGTACCCTTGTAAGATGCACCACAGGTGTAATCCCACCAATCACCCTCCCTCCACCCATCCTCCCCCCTCCCTCCCCTCCCTCTGCCCCTTCCCCATATTCTTAGGTTATAACTGGGTTATAGCTTTCATGTGAATGCCATAAATTAGTTTAATAGTAAGGCTAAGTACATCAGATACTTTTTCTTCCATTCTTGAGATACTTTACTAAGAAGAATATGTTCCAGCTACATCTGTGTAAACATGAAAGAGGTAAAGTCTCCATCTTTCTTTAAGGCTGCATAATATTCCATGGTGTACACATACCACAATTTATTAATCCATTTGTGGATCGATAGGCACTTGGGCTTTTTCCATGACTTAGCAATTATGAATGGGGCTGCAATAAATATTCTGGTACAAATATCTTTGTTATAATGTGATTTTTGGTCTTCTGGGTATATACCTAGTAGAAGAATTATAGGATTGAATGGCAGATCTATTTTTAGATCTCTAATTGTTCTCCAAACATCTTTCCAAAAGGAATGTATTAATTTGCATTCCCACTAGCAGTGTAGAAGTGTTCCCTTTTCTCCACATCCCGGCCAACATCTCTGGTCTTGGGATTTTGTGATATAGGCTAATCTTACTGGAGTTAGATGATATCTCAAGGTAGTTTTGATTTTCTTTCTCTGACAATTAAAGGCTATGTTAACCAGTGTGATGAAAATGTATCAAACTGTTTATAAAACCAGTGTATGGTGCCCCATGATCACATTAATGTACACAGCTATGATTTAATAAGAAAATAAATAAATAAATAAACAAAGTCTTTACTGACCTCTTGAAGGCACATCTCTCCATGCCTATTTATTTACTTACTTAATTAGTAAAACACACTCCAGCCATGTTGTGTCTGTTTACCTTCCCAAGTGAGTGTCTCCCTTGGAATATAAGTTGTATGGAAGCAGGAGCCAGGGCTGTACCTCTTCACCAAATCAATCCCAGGGGACACACAGGGTGGTGGCAATTAATCACTTTGCTCTGGCTAGCAATGGTCACCCTATTAGGAACAATACTGCAAATGCTGAACTGGTCAGGAAATATTTAGTACATTGACAAAATCATTAATACCTGAGTGATGGGAGGGAAGCTATGTTCATGGTTCACGAAAACCTCTCTAACCTCCTTGGCATACCAAAGGAAAAAATAACACCACAGGAGTCAGCTAGTCTATAAATTCTACAACTTCTAACTAAATAAAATAGTTAATTGTTCACTTGAAAATAACTACTTTACACTTTTGGAGAGAGGCCCGAGAATTTCTTGGCAATACTTCAACTGATTAATAATTCAGAATGATGATTGACTGAAGAATGGAAGTGGAGCTAATAGCCTCTCATTTTCCTCTTTATTATTTCAGACAAATTGTCAAGTCATGGTGGAGGTGTGGGATGTTTCAGGGTCAATTGGCTAGAAGGTTTGAATTAAAAATGGAGAGTGATATTCAATCTTAATTTTCTAAGGTGTTGGCCTCACCCTGATATCTGAGATATCTCCGTTGATTGTGTTGCTTCTGGTGCTTGGCATCCTACTGCATCCCTGCCAAAGTCAATGTGAATGACAGGAAACTTTTACTGTGACTCTGCTGTGTGTAGCACATCGTATTACATACTGGTTGGGATAAAATGGTGGATTCAACACAATCCTAAGCGTAATTTGTTAAAAAAAAATCTGGCAAATGAAACATATATAAATCATTCTCCTTCCAGGTAAAAAGTGTTAAGCATCTTAAGAGAGGGACATGATGAAATACCATGGGAGCCATTAGCTTATAGAACTGATGTGAGGGATCTGCCTGGCAGGGAATTAGTGATTTAAACAATGTGAGAAAGTCACACTAGTACAAACGCTGTATGCTGATAATAGTAGTTAGAATTATAAAGTAGTTAGAGGGGAATGCTGGCTGGAGAATCTGATTCTGATTTTCAGGGCTACAGGAAGCTTCATGTGTCCCTTCAGAAGGATAAGATGCAGATAAATTTTATTCTAGAAGGACCAAAGTGAGCCTCATCCTAAAAAGTGTACAGGGGATTAGCTGGGATTGTCCCTTTGTTTTGGGGAATGATGGTGGCATTTAACAGGAGCCAGTGTTGTGGTCACTGTCAGAGGTGCTGATGTTATGTCTGTAAGAGAGAAGCGGGGCACTCCCCAACTGAATCCCAAAAATTCTGAAGAGAGCTCCATTTTTCATCCAAATAAAACTGTTGTGTATTTGAGTACCAGATTGGCAGGAAAAACTCCCAAAATTCCACTATTTGAATTTTTGCTGATATAATGAAGACCTGGATGCAATAATTGACCTCAAAAAGGAAAGGTTTATCCCTGCTTTTCTTCTTCCCTGAGGAACTAAGTAACTTCTGGAACATGCATGCTTTGGGTTAACCATTTTCATTTGTTTATGTTATTATTATGACCTGAATCATGTCTCCTCAAATTCATACATTGAAGCCCTAACCCTCAATGTGAAGACAAGGCCTACTGAAGAGGCAATTAAGGTTAAATGAGGTGATGAGGGTAGGGTCCTAATCCAATGTGACTCATGTCCTCAGAGAAAAAGGAAGAGACAGAAGGGGTGAAAGCACACAGAGAAAAGGCCAGGTAAGGCCACAGCAGCTGAAAGGAAGCCATACGCAATCCAGGAAGAGAGTCCTCGGGAGAAACCAAACCTGCTGACACCATCATTGTGGACTTTCAGTCTCTAGAACTGTGACAAATAAATTTCTATTGTTTAAGCCACCAAATCTATGGTATTCTGTTGTAGCAGCCCTGGCTGACCAGGACAGTAATGGACAAATCCCTCTGATGGATTTGATCTATGAGCCTAAGTCAGTGACAAGTTAAATAGCATTCTGTATCCAAAGCAACTAGGAAAGTTCTTAAGAAGTTATTTTCCTACCCTACTTGTTAAACAATGCCCAGCATAACTACACTAACCATGAAGCTGCTCTTTTCCGCAGAGCAATCTTTTTACTCAGCCATCTACTTATTTAACAAATATTCATTGAGTGCCCCCTATGTGCCAGTCACTCATACATTATGCTCAGACAGATCTGTAAGTCTAGAAGAGGAAACAAAATAAGCACATAAAGCATGGTCATTTGTTTACAGAAATACCATGGGCATATCAAGAATGACGGAATGCATTGCATCTGGAATGTTGGGGAGGTCTCCATGGGGGAGGTATCACTGAAGGAGGGTTCAGGATATAGATGGGATTTGATCCTACAAGGTTGGGCAGAGGGAAAAGACTATTGAAGGTAAAGAATGGGTAACATAGACTTAGAGGTTGAATCCCTGGGAATTTTATAGGGTGGTGTGAATTTTTACAAAATTTTTACAAAATTCACACCACCCTATAAATGAAATGTGGAGTATGCAGAAGGGAATTTTTTTTCATAAGGCTGAGTTATCTCAGACTCAAAGAGCTTCTTTCAGAAAGGTGTGATACTATGCTAAGCATTATCTTACAGACATTATTACATTGACTCACGCATACCCAAAATAAACCTACAAGGTATGTGCTAATACTATCCCCACTTTACAGATGAAGAAACTAAGGCATAGATAGTTTAAATTACTTTCTAATTACCAATAAATGGTGGAATTCGGGCTTGAACCTAGGCCTTCTGGCTCCAGAACCCTTGCCTATGTAAAGGCAGCCTTCTCATTTTAACCAAAGCATGAGGGGAAATATCAGAGGTTGCTGGATTTACAAATGGGGATAGTTGCAGAGTTTAAAGATAGTGGGCACAATTTTGTGTGTATTTCCTTAAGCAAAGGGAGAAGCAGAGCCCTGCCTCTTACAACCATAGGGGGACGATAGTGCCCTTGACCGCCTTCCTGTAAGTTAGCCATGTTTGCAGCCCTCTGTAGAGATAAATTGTTGGCGCAGGGAAACAAAACTGTTTTTCAGGCGCTCTGCTGCCATGGTTAGCCTAGGACAGGATTATGAAAGGAGCTTTTCTGCCTCTGCTGCCTTCCGGGGTGACATTCTTAGTGAATCTGTTGCCTCAAAATGGAGCTTGTTAGTTGCGTGTCATCCGAGGGTGGCAATTAGTTGCATGTGTTTGGTTGGGTGCCAGCCCCTGGGCGCCAGACCTCAGTGCTGGAGCCACTGTTTGCCATGAATTAGTCTTTAAATAAAAGCAAGTTTTTAAAATGGGGCATGCTAATTTGGGTTTTGCTAACCCCTTCTGAAGAAGGTTTGGCCTGTTCAGTGCCAGCTGGCTGAGTTGGCATTCAGTGAAAAACTGGGTCCCTACCAAAAATTGCATTGCTTCCCCCGCCCCCTTTGAGAGGAAAATGGCAGAGAGGCGCTGTCTGCCACAGAGAAACAAGGTGAATCCAGGGGCAGGGACAGCACTGAAATCCGAGTGTTGAAGGGAACTGGGCTGCCACGGAACCCTCACTTGCTTCCCCCTCCTTAGAACGGAAATCCGACCCTCTCTTTCCCCACTCATGCCACCCTCGCCCACCCATTCAGTGACTTTCTACATAAAAGGCTTCCTCTTCCAACTGCTTACACACTGCACCTTTTATACGCTTCCAAGTCATCCTTAAGGGATTATCACTGCAGCTTTTAAAATCCCCTGGACAGAGCTGAATGAGTGTGAATGGGGCGGAAGTCTTCAGTGAGAAAGGGTCTCCCCACCCCAAAATGCTCACAAGCCCTCTAATCACAATGGAAGAATGCCATCCTGTTTTTGGCGGCGGCTGGTTACAAATGTGCTAATTCACAGTTACTGAACATGCAGGTGGTGGTCACAGGGAGGCAGGCCACACTCTCCACCACACACGCAGGCGGTGGTCACAGGGAGGCAGGCCACACTGTCCACCACACACGCAGGCGGTGGTCACAGGGAGGCAGGCCACACTCTCCACCACACACGCAGGCGGTGGTCACAGGGAGGCAGACCACACTCTCCACCACACACGGAGGCGGTGGCCACGGGGAGGCAGGCCACACTCTCTACCACACATGGAGGTGGTGGTCACGGGAAGGCAGGCCACACTCTCCACCACACATGGAGGTGGTGGTCACAGGGAGATAGGCCACACTCTCTACCACACATGCAGGCAGTGGTCACAGGGAGACAGGCCACACTCTCCACCACACATGGAGGTGGTGGTCACAGGGAGGCAGGCCACATTCTCTACCACACATGGAGGTGGTGGTCACAGGGAGGCAGGCCACACTCTCCACTACACATGCAGGCGGTGGTCACAGGGAGGCACGCCACACTCTCTACCACACATGGAGGTGGTGGTCACAGGGAGGCAGGCCACACTCTTCACCACTACATGCAGGCGGTGGTCACAGGGAGGCAGGCCACACTCTCTGCCACATATGCAGGTGGTGGTCACAGGGAGGCAGGCCATATTCTCTATCACACATGCAGGTAGTGGTCATGGGGAGGCAGGCCACACTCTCCACCACACATGCAGGCGGTGGTCACAGGGAGGCAGGCCACACTCTCCACCATTACATGCAGGTGGTGGTCACGGGGAGGCAGGCCACACTCTCCACTACACGTGCAGGCGGTGGTCATGGGGAGTCAGGCCACACTCTCTGCCACACATGCAGGCGGTGGTCACGGGAAGGCAGGCCACGCTCTCTACCACACATGCAGGTGTTGGTCACGGGGAGGCAGGCCACACTCTCCACCACACGTGCAGGTGGTGGTCACGGGGAGGCAGGCCACATTCTCCGTCACACATGCAGGCGGTGGTCACGGGGAGGCAGGCCACACTCTCCGCCACACATGCAGGCAGTGATCACAGGGAGGCAGGCCACACTCTCTACCACACATGCAGGCCGTGGTCACAGGGAGGCAGGCCACACTCGCCGCCACTCGCTGTAATCGGGTGCAACACGCACGCCGGCTCGGGTCACTGTAATGTGGTGCTTTTGTGGATTAAGAAATCCCCCCCATCATGGTTTTCAGTCTTGAAACTCGGCAGTTTCCCAAATAAGTGCTAATTGGAAGACTTGTTTTTTTACACTTTCTTGGTAGATAATCTGATCCTGAGAAATGGCAATCGTGATGCAATCAACCGTTGAAAAAAGAATTTTTTTTATTTATTTTCTTACTTATTTTGGCTTTGTTTTGCAAACATCTCTTTGTCTCCAGATAGCATTGCTTATATTAGGAGAGGAGCCTTTGTATGTAGGCAAGACAGGAAAAGAATTTCAGGAAGCTTCACGTTTGTTCTGAAGATTCAGGAAGGAAGCTTTTTCTCATACCAATGCATCATTGCCGCAGATACGAGTTGTCCTGGTTACTGACGCAGTGTGCATTAAATTTCCTGGAGTGAGGTTCTGTGTGTGTGTGTGTGTGTTTAACCTGTTTGATGTCAGCACCTCTATGCTTCTGAAGGCAGCATATTAAGTTCACTAATAAATGGATACCCACTTCCTAGGAGACTCGGCCTGAATGCTTTCCTGACAGGATAGGAAAATCATTTTTCTTTAATAAATATTCAGGCAAAATTGAGAATGAAGGACATTTTGGATACTTGAGTACTGTAAATAGTTTTCACGGGGATTTCAGTTTTTCAAGGCAGCACATTTTGCAGTTTCTTTAAATGCTCATTTAATATTTTGGGTCTCTCCAGGACAATGTGTTGCTTTTACGAATAAGAGCCAATAATAAGCCCATAGAGCCTTTAATTTATGATGTATCTGACAGCATCGTGGTGGATCTGATAGAGGGTGCATGTGATTATATCTGCACACTGAAAACAAACCAGCTGGTATTTGTTCTAAAAACGTTCGGAGAACACCCTCCTGTTTATGGCCCATAGCTTGATCCAGCATCTGGTAAACTCATATATTGTCATTTTTACCATGAAAGTCAGCACAAATCATTAACGATTCCTCAACCATTTGCATTCTTCTCTTGTCTAGAATACGCCAATTACCATGAAATTATTCCTATTAGTGACATGATTGAATGGGAGTAACCTGACTGTAACTTGGAGGCAGAAAATTCTCTCATAATGATAATAATGAACTGTGTTTGAGTCCTTGCTGGGCTCTGTTAAATAGGAAGGTTGCATATTATATGTTTCTAACCCCTCATGAACAATGCTTGTTAATGGCTATGTAAATTTGAAGGAGATGTGCTGTTTTACAGATTTGTTTAAGTGGGAGAACTTAGCATTTTTGTTTAATTTGTTAGGAGAAGAAGCCACTATTTGCCATTTAAAATGCTGTTCAGGGACCACTTTGCAATATGTACATATTGTGATCATCACCAGTATAGAGAGCTTTGTGGTATCATGCTCACATGATAGACAACATCTGGACTTTTTAATGAAATATTATACACATAATCATCAAAGAATGAAATAATACCATCAGTGCTGTGACTCTAAGGAAAATAAAAAAAGTCCAATGCTGTCACGTGATCAGGAAGTTCATTTTCATTTCTCTTTCACCAAATCTTGGTGTGTAAGGCAGTGTGGCCTGTCTTACTGAGAATGCGTATCAGGCATGCTCCAAGGTACATAAGAGGAACCAGCTGTAACTCCCTGGAAGTTTCCAAACGGAGCAGGACAGATTAGCTGTACTCTCCAAAGGTCTAGGGAGACTAACTGATGCCTTGGATGCTACTTCTGGCCCTCCTCACATCTTCTGTCTCACTTTTTACTCAGGCCATTGTTGTGGAAACCAGTTTAGGGCAGGTGTGACTCAAAGCCTCTTGCCTAAGATGCTTTGGGTATCCCCATGTTCCATTCAAGGACTTGTCTGTTATCTTGGAAGAGGGACCGGAAGTACAAGAAGCTTAATAAAGGTCAGGTGCGGTGGCTCATGCCTATAATCTTGGCACTTTGGGAGGCCTAGGTAGGTGGATTATCTGAGCTCAGGAACTCAAGACCAGCCTGTCTCAAAAAATTAGCTGGGTGTTGTGGCTGACACCTGTAGTCCCAGCTACTTGGGAGGCCTTGAGGCAAGAGGATTGCTTGAGTCCAAGAATTTGAGGTTGCTGTGAGCTATGACTCCCTGGCAATCTACACAGGGTGCCAAAATGAGATTTGTCTCAAAAAAGAAAAAAAAAAATGCTAATAGACTGTGAAGTAACACTAGATCAGTAGACAGTGTGGGATGAGAGTTGGTGGGTAATAATCTCCCTTTCCATGCCTCTTTCAAACAGTTCTGAAGCAGATTATACACACACACACACACACACACACACACACACACACGTCTGAAGCATATAAGTTTCTTGTAGGTTTCTAGCAGATTGATCCATAGTTAGCCATAGTGTTTATCAACTATCATGTTTCCCTCTGTAGATCTGCTATTTGTCTCTATCAAGATCACTCTTATTAGGTCAGCACACCTGTACCCGAGCTCCATACAGTGTTGGATGCTTGGGTCTCATAGATGAGCCCATCTCAGGAGAATTAACTCTCTACTGAGGGAGCCACCTTCCCTGGAAATACCTGGAATATTCCCCTCCTCCTGGCTGAGGGCAATCCCTAGCCAAGGGTATCAACTCTGGGGGGCCTTCATACCCAGAGCTCCTCCTGGGATCAGCCCAGGGCTAGACTCCAGCCAAGCGACCTCTTTACTTATCATCTTCTTTGGCGCCCTGCTTCCTCATTTCCTCACAGCTTCCTCCTGAGGGCATTCCTTCAATCAGGGGTATCCCTGTCCACTTCTAGGGGATTTGAGTTAAGTCACGTTTTTTTCCTTGTTTCACTCTCCCTAGCCCTTCAATACTATTGTCTTGAATTCTCTCACCCTCACCCCCCCCCCCCAACCCTATATTCTTATAAGCCTTTGCATAGGCTCTGCTTTCCAGAGTGAGGTGTGCGAGTCAGGTGAGGAACCCAGGCTAAGACAATAAATGACACCAATATGTTTCAAGGCTTCACTCCATGCGTGCTGCCCTCTGGGTAAAGTACATATGGTCCCTATGCAGGGGACTTGGGTTTAGACAGAATTAGATACCATAAGATTATACTAAAGTGAATGATTCGGATAATCAATGTAGAAACCGAGAGACCTATTATTTGAGGCTAAAGAAAGTATCTGTGGTGTTAGGATATACACAAACTAATATATTGGTTTTTGTTAATGGTTCCTGGCTTGTAACTCCCATAATCCTTGTTATAGTGTTGAGGTGCTTTAGGCCTTTCCAGCAGGCCTTAGGAGACAGAATCTCTCTGAGCTCTTCCTGACCTCCTTTCACCTGCCTAAGCATGTGACTGTGTGTTCAAAGACCTTCATTTCAGAGAGGGTCTTGCCCCATACCTGCAGGAAGGAGTGCTGCACAGAAAGGCCAGCAAGAATCGGTCTTGGGGACCGAGCCCTCACCCCACGGGACTTGACACTGTCTCCGGATGACAGCGTCTGGATTGAATTCAGGGAGCCCAGCTGGTGTCTGCTGTTTGGTGTGTGGGGAAAACCCCACATTTGATCGTAGTGCTCCTTTTCTGTGATGATTGTCGTGGCGTCCAGAAGAAAACATGGTTTAGGAGCCATGTTCCAAAGCAGAGAGAAATCTGGGAAAGCAGAGAGGAGAGAAAAACATTCAGTTTGGAAAGGCAATATGAATAATGACTCTGAGTAAGCTTGAAAATCATTAGTTTTGGGGGCCCTGACATTGCCATCCATGCTAGAGTGGTTAGGCAAGCCCAGAGTGTGTTTTCATACATTTGTTCACTACTATCTTTTGAGTACCTATGATTTCTAGGCATTATGGTGGGTACTGGAGGTGATGCACAAAATAGAAATTACCCCTGCTTTCTTTTTTTTGGTTGTTGTTGCAGTTTGGCCGGGGCTGGGTTTGAACCCACCACCCGTGGCATATGGGGCTGGCGCCCTACTCACTGATCCATAGGCGCTGCCTACCCCTGCTTTCAAAACAACTGAGAGCAGTAAACAAACCTGTATAATTACAGATTTTTTTTTCTCAGGCTCTGAAGAAGATGAACCGGGTGCCCTGGCATAACTTTAATGACTGGAAAGAAGTAAGCTCTGAGAAGGGGCTGAAGGAAGAAGAAACACTGTCATCAGAGGGATGGCGCGTGCAAAGGTCCACAGGCAAGAAACGCCTCAACGGATCAGAGGCACAAAAAAGGGCCAATGGGTCTATAAAGTTCTGAGTAAGGACGGGAGAGTACAAGATGAAGTTGGAAGGGAAGCAGGAGCAGGACTTTAGAGAGTACCCTATGCTGTGGAAAGGACATTGAATTTTATTCTGAAAGTAATGGAAAATAATTGAAGAGGTTTGAGGACAGAGATGGTAGTTTCCAATTTACATTTTTAAAATATTACTCTATTGTGTGGGAAATAGGTTTGGGAGGACAAGAATAAATGTTAGGGAGAACAATAGAAAAGCTATTGCAATGGTCCACGTAAGAAAAGGTGATCAACTACAATCAATGGATGTGAAGTAGAATTTACAAGAATGTATCACTAATTCAGGACGACAGGGACTTTGTCTCCTGATCACTGTTGTATCCAGGACTATACCTTTCATTCTTTTCCAGAACAAAAATTCCAAAGGAAACCACATACTATTTGTCTAAATATTTTAAAGTTACAAATCTGACGCATGCCCATATATATGAAAAACTCATTTCAATTCAAGTTGGGGGGAGGGGCATTGAGGGAGGAGAAGGGGGCTGGGGTTGGGGTGCTCTCACTGAATGGACATGGGGTACAGTTGTTTGGCACACGTTGTGTGTGTGGGACATAACCATACCAGGGACTTTACCTAATATAAACAAGTATTTTGACCTGGTTGGTTGTACCCTCATGTTAACCTGAAATAAATTAACTTAAAATAAATAAATAAATAAATATTATAAAGTTTAGCTAATAAACCACTAAAGAAATGTTTTTCATCCTCTGCCATGACAATATAACTTTCTAAGGGCCAAATCCATAAGTGTAGGTAAAGCTATTGTTTGTATTAATATGTGACCTTAAATTGGCCAAATATCAAAGACAACTACATTTGATTATTATTTTACGTGTTCCATTATTGGGCTGATGATATTTGGATGAGTTTTTTTCAAGAGAGAAATAATTCCTAAATTGTTATGTGTGTATTTATTCCAAATAAATTATTTTTCTTCACTTCAGTAAAATTGCTGTTATAAAATCATGGCATTATAATGAAGGTTTGTTTGGGTTTTACATAATTTGCATCTATTGACAATTTTGAACTAATGCAGGGGCCAAATCTAGCCACCTCTCCTCACTTAGCATATTATCTGTGATTTCTTTTGTACTACAATGGCAGAGATGAGCCCTTTAGTATCTGGTCCTTTATGGAAAAAGTTTGCATTTGCACAAACTGTATTTGTATTCAAAGTGTATACAATTTGGTATATTTTCATCAAGCATTAATTACAAAAGTTAGAAAAGTTACAATTATTTTAAATATGTTTTCAAGAAATTTATATTTCTTATATAATATTCAAAATTATTAGAATTTAAAGGTAAGATACAGAATACTTAGCAATTATAAAAAAGCAAGCATTTAAATGCAACTGAATTGACACTAAAATTAAATCTTATTAAATATTTTTATAAAGATGAAACCATTTCAAATTTTGTGTTGAATGTTCCTCTAGTTGCCAATCCAAAGAATTGATACCAGATTCCATGCATAATATTTCGCATTATTTTGCAACCTAAATATAGTCTGTTTCAATAAGCGCGTGATTTGTTTTATATTGCACAATGTACCTCACTACTTAGGGCAACAGTTGTGAATGCTGCCAGAATTGGGGAGACCTGTGAACTAGGAAATGGAACCAGCAGATTCTGATGAAATAAAATAGATGCAGAATTCAGCGCCACTGGGAACTGTCATTTCTTTACGCAAGAATCTGTTGCACGCGTGCTGAGAAGAATTTGACAAATTTTTCTTTTTTTTGATGATACCTTTGCACTGCTCAAATGTCCACCCCACAAAGCAGTGTGCATCTCCACTCTCTGCTATTTTGCATTTGTGCTCCCCACAACCCCCCAATCCTTCCCGACATTCAGACTCAGTTGCATTTTCTTTCTTTTTTTTTTATTAAGTCACATTTTCTTCAATGACTTCAGGCAAGAGAGGCAAAGAAGCATTTTCCCAGGACAGTAACTCATTCAGCAAAAGGGTAGAGTCACTAGTTGTATCTACAAGAGCAAGCACCAGATCCTCAGCCACAGAGCCCCTGATGTGTTTTTCATCACTTTTGCTGGGAAATATGTGGTGTTCAGAATATATCAAATAATAGAGTAATACAGTACAGCACATGGCCTTTCTAAATTACAAAGAAACGGCTAGAAATTTCAAGACCCTGAAATACTAATAAAGTCCCCATCACCTGATTACATAACAACAAATTAGAAATTAGTGGCATCAAAATCTTACAATCTGAACATTATAAAACTCTTTGACAAACACATTTTAATGCAAAAAAATATTCAAATCCAACTTGAAAAATTTCTAGGGCCGCTCCTGTGGCTCAAAGGAGTAAGGCGCCAGCCCCATATGCCAGAGATGGGGGGTTCAAACACAGTCCCAGGCAAAAACTGCAAAAAAAAAAAAAAAAGTATACATATATATATATGTGTGTGTGTGTGTATATACATTTATATATTATATATATACTTTTTTTTTCTAGACACCACCATTGATAATGAAAACATAGCACATAAACTTAAGTGCTACAGCTAAGGCCTTGCTTAGAAGCAACTATGTGGCCTCAAATACCTGAATAATAAATAAGAATGAAAATAAAAGAAGTAAACATCTGACTGAAGAACAACCCAGAAACAGAACAAACACAGAAAGAACTAAATAATAAAGATCAAAATCAGAAATTAAGTTTTCTAATTAAAAACAAATCCAAGAAGTATAAACAAACCACGAAATTCATGAAATTGCTTATTTATGAATCATCTCCACATCTCATTCTGAGACTTAAGACATTTGTATTTTGAACTTATGGATATTTAAGGAGAAACTTTAAATATCATATGTGTGCATATAACTGGAATAGGAATGAATTTATTGTCTCTCTGAAAATGGTGCCAAACCATGAAATAGTCCACTTACTACCATCCTAATCAAGAAAGAGATAGGAAGTGTAAAAACACAATATTGGAAGAGAATCAAAGGAAAATCTTTACAAAACATTTTGCAAATAACTTTGAAAATCTTGATGGAATGGATTTTTTTTATAGCCCAAAAAAAGTTATTCAAACTTAGGAAGAAAGAAAACAACTTTAATAACATTAGAAAAATCTAAGGAAGTTATCAAAGATCTTAAAAAGCCTCTGGTCTTTATACTTTCATAGGAAAATTATTTCGATCTTTCAAGGAACTGATAATGATAATGCTATTTTAAAATGGGACTTAGTAAAATTAATTTTGTAAGTACACAATGGAATACTGTGTAGTCATTAGACTGGATAGAGGTTTTGTGTATAGCTATAAAATAATCTCCAAAATAGTAAATGAAAAAAAAAAAAAACCTAGCCAGCTACAGAGTCTTGTGTCTGTTGTACGTGTACCACCACTCAAGTAAATGTGTGTGTGCACGTGTGTAACTCATATCTGTGTAGGGATACAAAAGCAACTGATACCAATGGTTGCCTCTGGGAAAGGAACTAGGCTGCTAGTAGACAGGATGCAGATACATTTAAATTTATGTCCTTTAATACCTTTTATATTTGATATTCAGTACATGGATTACATGTAATCAATGAATCAAGAGCTGTAAAACTAAACAAAATCATCTATAACACAAACGTAGAAAGAAAACTGCCAATGTGTCTTTATGAAGACAACATAACACAGATACCAAAGTCTGAGACAGACAGAACAAAATAGAAATCTGTAAATCAATCTCATTTATGAGCTCGTTATAAAAATTTAAATTAAAAATCAGATTAGGAAAAAAGTAATAGCCCTATCAAAAAGGGTGCTTAGTTTTAAAGTCCAAGAGTGTCTCAATAACAGGCAATGTTATCAATGTACTCTTAACCCCTGTCCTCAAGTGGCAGAGGTGTGTGTGGGCTGTCAATGTATTTATAACTATATGAGTATATTTATGTACTGCATTTTAGCAAATCTAAAATGCTATCAAGTGTAAAATAATGTGATTTCAGAAATGTTAAAATGTGAAGAATTGTTTAGCTTAGAATCAGTAAGGTACGATATCTGTCCCTCCATCTACCGGCCATCCATTCATCCATCTATATACATTTTTCTTCCCTTTCCTTCCCTTCTTTCCTCTTCACATTTATCTATCTTATCTACCTAGCTAGTGAGGATTCAAAATTTATTCCTACGTGGAAAAAAGATAGCATAGTCTGTATGATATAGTCCGCTTTCCTGAAAGAATGTTTAAATAGGGAGTATGAATGTGTGTATGTTTTTCCCTTAGAAGGATTTACAGAAAATTGTAAACAAAGATCACCTTTGGAAAGAAGGATTGGGTGAGAGGGTCGAGGGTGGACATGACAGAGGGAGACTTTTCTTTTTCGTCTTTCTGTAGTTTTTCAATTCTCCAACCTTATTCTACCCTTACATTTATTTTTTAAAAGTCCACAGGCGTTACCACAGCCTGGAGATAGGCTCTGTTGTAAGGGAAGACACCAGTGCACCCCCGGGGACATTTCACTCTCTGTGAGCGCCTCTCCAGTTTCTGTGTATTCACCTTCCAATGGCTGCACCCATCTTTGCAAGACCAGCTGGAGTTCCTGGCCCCACAAGGTCCCCTGAGAGCCGGAAGTTCTTGGAGATCAGGAACTCCTTCCCAGAGTTGCCCTCTGGGAGCTTTTAGCCAATGACAGACAAACAAGTGAGAGTGAAAACCCAGTTCTGTTGTGGCGGGAAAACTCCCTTCAGCAGATTCTAGCCCAAGTCTTGCCTTTGCTGGTTCTGCTTCCCCCCCCTCCCTCAGCAGTTTCTCTTGGGAGCCCGCCCTTCAGAAATCACTTGTTCATGAATCATCTCCGCATCTTAGTCTGAGATTTAAGACATTTGTATTCCATTGTGAACTTATGGATATTTAAGAAGAAACTTTAAATATCATGTGTGCATATAAAAGAAATAACAGGCTAGCCATGGTGGCTCATGGCTGTAATCCTAGCACTCTGGGAAGGCTGAGGCAGGAGGTGCCCTTGAGCTCAGGAATTTGAGACCAACCTGAGCAAGAGTGAGACCCAGGCTCTACTAAAAGTACAAACACTAGCTGGGCATTGTAGTGGGCACCCGAAGTCCTGGCTACTTGGGAGGCTGAGGCAGGATGATTGTAGGAGTTTGCGGTCATTGTGAGCTAGGCTGATGCCACAGCACTCTACCCTGGGCCACAGAGTGACTCTGTCTCAAAGAGTAAAGAAATAGTCTTGGCGCCTGTACCTCAGAGGCTAGGGAGCCAGCCACAAACACCAGAGCTGGCAGGCTCAAATCTAGCTCGGGCCTGCCAAACAATAATGACAACTCAAACCAAAAAAAAAATAATAATAATAAAATAAAATAAAAATAAATAAATAAATATCTGGGCATTGTGGTGGACACCTGTAGTCCCAACTACTTGGGAGGTGGAGGCAGGAGAATCACTTGAGCCCAGGAGTTGGAGGTTGCTGTGAGCTGTGATGCTACAGGACTTACCCAGGTTGAAAGCTTGAGACTCTGTGTCAAATAAATAAATAAATGAATGAATAAAAATTAAAAAATAAAAATGTTTAAAAACCAATAAAATACATACAGTTGAATCAAATTATAGGGCAATAGCAAGGAAGTGAGAACCTGCTTCCTTCCATTGGACATTTGTATGTCTTGAGGTCACGAGAATGTTTTCTTATTTAAACCTGACTTCAGCCTCTGCTTTTGCACTTTCAGTAAAAGGATGGCTGCCTAACTTCAGCATTGCCATTAATTTTCCTGTAGATGCTGAAAGCCCATGATTCAGCTCCTCATAGCTAATGTATTTTGCAACTTCCTAACAACTACTGGGGCTCATCTTGGTAAAACACAAACCATCAATTCTCAGTGAGACAAAAAAAAAAAAAAAGAAGAAGAAGAAGTAGTTGTTTTCTTGAAGGATAGTCCCAAGATGGGAGTAGTAATGGCTGAAACGAACTCTGCTTACTTTAAGAGGAACCTGTATTGTGTTTCTTCAGTAGCTGGCCTCAGCGGGCAAGAGAATTGCCAAAAAAGACTTTGCTTATAGATTGCAGTGATGTCGCTGAGTCCAGAGTTCATTGTCCAATAAAGCAAGTCAAGTGGGTGCTGCGTGTTTGCATTTTTAATCATGTTTCATCTCTCAGTTGCTCATTTACAATAGTTCTGCTGGTCATTGGTGTGAACTAGCAAGTCTCTGTTGCTTCTCAAGCAGTTTATTTATTCTGGTAATTTTCAAAGTATTTATTATCCTCCTGTCTTTATCCTGAATGTGTGCCTGGATTTAGAGCTATAAATTTCTCCAGACTTGAGTGGCTGTCAACAGCATGGTTTTAACTATAACATATTCTGTGTGCATGTGAGTCTGTGTGTATACACATCTATATACATAGATATTTATTCTCACAACCATGAGCTGGGTAATTTATACCATAACATATATACAGACTTAAAAAAAATAGCCTGCTCCTGTCATCAATAGCTGAGTGTTTTCTCTTTAATGTCGTGCTGGGTATTAGAGGGGAAAGCAGTGTCTAAGGTGTTGATTTTTGCAGAAGTAGGGTGAGAAGGTTGGGCAGGGAGCCATCTTGATTGGAGGCTGTTGCTTCCTTTGTCGGAGTGTTGCCCAACATCCCCTGAGAGAGCTTTCACATCTTCTGGTGCTTTGTGCCTTTGTTTAGAACAGCCCACCATCTGCAAGATCTCAGGAACTAACTGGAGAGACACCAGTTTTGAGAGGAGGCATACAATCGAAGATGGTAAAATAGTAAGCATTGTTTACATCATGCCTCACTTCCTTTCTTGTGTGTGTCTTTAACAAGGAAGACACGGTCCACAGCTTATTATTAGACTTCGTTAGTGTTTGCTTTGTCTGTTCAAAGGGAGACAAAGACTTAGGGAAGTGAGACTGAACTGGGGATCAGGATGTCTCATGCTCATGTTATGAGCCCTGACATTATTCAGAGCTGACAATTTGTTGACACTTGACAGAAGATCTAAAATCCCTCTCTCTTTTTTTTTTTTTTTTCTAGCTCATCAAGTCGTGTGCTGGGTACCTGAGGCATATTATATTGTTTTCCTATGTTTTCAAGAGTATTAGATTTCTCTGTCTGCAAGATTATATGCTCTTTGAGGTTGGAACTGTGCTTTACATTTCACCTGCTTCTCCAAAGCATGCTATCTGTTTTAGCAGAGTACTGGGTATATGGCTGATGCACCAGAAATACTTATTAGTTGGAGTTCTTCCAGGGCAATCATTTAGCTTCTGCTTAGCTCCATCATATGTTGTAAGAATGACCAGGCAGAAAGTTTCAGTTAAATGTTTGTTTATTAAGTAGCTCAGGTAGTTAGTGTATGAGATGATTATCAAGGTATTTTGTTGGACTTGTATTGGTGGTTTTCATGCCTTTTTTTTTTCTTCTCTCTTTACTGGGCTCTAATGTGGAGAGATGACACGTCCAACAGATGAGAGGGGCATTGCTGTGCATGAGGCAGGGGTGGAAGATGCCGGCGCATGGAGCAACCTCCTTTCCATGCTCCTCCTTTTTCCCTGCTCCATTTCCTTCTCCAAAAAATGCCGTCAAGCCAAGTGGCCAGTGAATCATCTCCTAGGATGAATAGGACTCTTCTGAGTTTTGTTTGTAAACTATTTGTCTGAAGAAAGTATCTTTGAACACATCATTACGTTGGAGCCACCATTTTTAAAAACAGACTTTATTTTCTAGAGAAATTTATATTTTACTAAAATTGAGCGGAAAGTACAGAGAGTTCCCACATTTCTGCTCTCCTCCTGCCCATAATTTCCTCGGTAATTAACATCTTGCAGTCTGTTACAACTATAGAGGTGATGTTGATATATTTGTTGTTGTTTACCAGTCCCTGGTTTACATTGGGACTCCCCGTTTGTGTGGTACAGTTCTGTGTGTTTAGACCAATGCATAATCTCATATATTTACCATATAGTATATTACAGAATAGTTTTACTGCCCTAAAAATGCCACCTGCTCCATGTGTCATCCTGCTGTCCAACTTTTTTTTAAGGTATACATGTTCATAAGAGGGGCAGGATCAGGTGTAAAACTACAGAGGTTATGTCCTCTCCATTTACAGTTGGAAAAAACTCATACTTCTGAAGAGGGGAATCAGGGTTGCAGACTACAATCATGATCTTGTTCTGATAATTCAGTAGAATACCTACAGTTTTGTGTTTGGAAAAGCTGTAAATTTACCAGTGAGGCCTAAATGCTAAAGTAAATTTTATTAGGAGTAATGCCATCTTTATTTAGAATATGTTGTGATGTATTTGTTTGTGATGTGTATTAAAATGTGGGCAAAGGTTAATTTTGCCTATTTTCATGTCCAAATTCTAGATATGTATTTCCTTCATTGATTTGTGAAATATGCTTCCTGTATTTGAGGGCCTGCCTTTGACTTTGGTGCATTATTAATTATGCGTGCAATTTTAGAATGATGCTGACAATGAATGCAAAATATTAATAAACCAACAAGACAAGCAGTTTTCAAGAATCATATTATGTATACTTACTGCCTAACTGACCTTTTCTACAGTTACTTAAATCTTTTTAAAATCCATTTAATTTCAAAGCCAGAGTATTAGCCTATTTATATGTAAATTGTCTTTAATTCATGCATTGATTTAAAAGACTAATCCAAAAGATCTTTTTCCACCAGTGACCTTTTTGACTCTATACTTTTGGGAAAACTGTGAAGTGGTTTCTTGGTGACCTCACATCCACCTGTGTTACAACATATGCCAACTCTGGTCTGTATAAATCACTTGCAATTGTGTATGTTTCAGCCAACATTGAATTATTAACAGTATAATTGTTTTAGTTACTGTCACAATTTCCACAGGACCATTTCCAGGGATGATTTCTTTTTTTTTGTTTCTGGTCTGTTCCTTTCTATTTTCATCCTCAACCAATAAATCTAATTAGAAGCCTTGCGAAGAAATATCTGTTATTCAAGGGACACAGAGTCAGATTAATAGTTACTTGTCTCCAATGAGCCGAGCTGTCAAAGAAGCTTACGGTTATATTACTATCTGCTGTACAGACTTGAGAATCCAGAGAATGTTAGGAAAGTAAATGGGACAGGCTAACTTCAATATTCTGGTTCCAATACATGTGTTTATTCAACTCTTGGTTTTCTGCTTGTGTTTTGCTTACCTTAGGGAATATTTTTAGCCTGTGCTTCATGACAAATTATCTTTCTTCTGGGGATACATATGGTTTGAATTGCCTAGTCTTTGTTATTAATGTGTGAAGTGCAAATAATTTAAATTTTAACCCATAAAAACATTTGAAGTAAAATTGAGTGTGCCATGTATAATTATCTATCTACACTAACCTATATCTTTCTTGATATTGATGTCACTGCTGTCAGAATTTTAACTTAAAGTACATGATTGGAAGCCATGAATGCCCAGAATCACATGTAAACATCTATGTGTATATGTGGTTTTGTATGAAGTATTACCACATGGAACAACTCCTGGGATGTGTGTAGCATAGGATTCAGCCCCCCATATCCACATCTTTGTTACATTTTTAAAACAGTCTGTAAGATCCCCAAATGGTTAAAAACTACCAAACATACATACATATACATGCACATACAAAGTTATTAAATATACATATAAGGTCTGACAAATGAGTTCATGTATTCACCCTAGAAACAGTGTTACCTACCTCATTGCTGAGTATCACTATGGTCACCTTTGAAGTACTTCCCTTAGGAAGTTATGCACCCACACTAGTGCCTACTCCACATGTTCACAAGAGTAGCAGGATCAGGTTCAGAGCAATTTGGGGATGCTTTCTCTGGAATAGCCGTCAGAGCTCTAGTTGTAGTGCACACAAATACACACAATAATAATGAGTGCCACTCCGCAAGGCATGCCGTGTACACAGAAGTGAATATACATGCTTGTATACTCCCTGATGTCCTGAATGTTATCAAACTGTCTTCCTTTTGATATTTCCTTTATCTTTGGGTAAAGAAAAAAGTCTTTGGGGGCCAAATCAGGTGAGTAGGGAGGGTGTTCCAGTACAGTTATTTGTTTACTGGCTAAAAGCTTCCACACAGACAGTGCTGTGTGAGCTGGTGCATTGTCCTGATGCAAGAGCCATGATTTTCAACAAGATTTTCCCATGTCTCTACTTGGTTGCTAGGCTTCTCACAGTCAGCTGATGATTTTTGCACACCATTCAATGAATTCTTGCAACGTTTTCATCAGTGCTGCTGGTTACTGGCTGCCCTAACCTCTTCATCAATGATGCTTTCTCTTCACTCAAAAAACTTTAATCCATTTGTACACTGCCATTTTCTTCATGGCATTATTCCCATAAACTTATAGTAACATGTTCCTGATTTTACTTCCGCTCTTGCCAAGCTTAACGAGAAATTTATGAATATTTGCTGTTGCTGTAATTCAAGCTCCAACATTCACTTTTTGTGATGCCTTTATTGAAAATAATTAATGTAAAAATAAGACTCAACTGTATATATATATATATATATATATATATATATATACACACACACACACACACAAACACACACATAAAAACTTGCAACAACCATAATGAAGGCCACCCAGCAAGACACTGCCACATGTCAACATGAACACAGCTGTGAGACACTAATATACCAAGAGTATGAAACCTTACAAGTTATTTATACCACACTGCCAGCATAAGCACACGATGACAAGTTTGTAAACTTAATTGTCAGACCTACAAATGATGACAGCTCTGATAGTCTTTCCAGAAAAAAGAGTTCTAAAATTGCTTTGAAGAGTGGACTAGGTGCTGGTGTCCATGCTTACCTTCCCAAGGCTAGTACTTTGAAGGTAACCATAGTGTTATTCAGCAATAAAGTATTTAGTACTTTTTCTAGGATGAGTTTGAAAACTTAATTGTTGGATCTCTTATGTTCTAGATATATACAGTTGATTCTCATTTTTCACATTAATTATGTTCAAGAAAGACATTGTGGAAACTGAAGTAGTGAATTCTGAACCATTGCTCCAAGGGGAAATAGACGGTGAAGTTCCTGTAACTTCTGGTCACAACATGTTTGAAAACTGACCAATATATAAACTTGTTTCATGTTTGTTTGTGTTTAAAGACACCTTATTTAGTATGTAGGTAATTTATTAATACTTAACTCATGGCTGAGAGCATGAACTGTTTTCAAGTCAGAATAAAGCTTCTCTAACACTTGTGTTTTCCTTTTAAGGCACATCATAGCTTTCTTGCACTTATGAACTAGATAGCACTTCAGCACTACTCCTAGGGGCCATTTTAAACAAAAAAATGCTAGAAATGTGGTATTTAACAGACCATGAAAAGGACACTTGTTAACACTATGAGCGCTGGAACTAGAAGGCAAATCTTCACTGTTACCTCACTTAGGAATGTGTGCATTGGGTGATAACATTTTTCACTGCTCTGTGAATGTCTGAAAAGCAGAAATGTTGCAAATATTGCTTTTTTTGGTTCCAAACAAATTTTAGTGAGTAGGCAAATTCACAAATACAAAATCCATGAATAAAAGTGTCAACCATGCAGGAATATCCAAGGGCTCTCTGGAAAGTGTTTAGCCATGTATGCCTCTCTTTCTCCACACAGTCCTTGTATATTCACTTCTATATTCACTTGTCTGTTTTTATGCAAGGCATGTGCAAGTGGTGATGATGTCAGAGTGGACAGGCAGGCAGGAGCACTATCCCCCTAGAGCTTGCTTGCATCCTGATAAAACACACAGATATTAAACAATTAATTATCCAAATAATTACCTGATTACCACAGCGATCTCCACTCTAGTGGAAAGTTACCAGATGCTATTAGAGCATGTAACAGTGTCCAGTCCAGGTTCAGAGGTGAAGGAGAGGAGGTAACTTTTGAGCAGTGCTCAGAAAGAATAGTTAAATTTGCAGGAAAACATTTGCATGTATAATAAGCTAGAACAGGGATTTTATGCTAATTTACATTTTTAAACATGTTTCTCTTTTAAGTAGAGTTGGTAACATTTATATAAATATGTTTTTTCTGATATAAGGAAAAACATTGTCTCTATACCTATGACCCACATGAGTCATTCCTGAGAAACTCTGAACCTTCCTTGGGGATGGAAGATACTAACAAAATACTATACCACACAGTAGGAGGTAAATTATGTCTTTAGAATGGAGAGACACTTTTTCTCGTCCACATTTTGTTTTTCTTCTCTTTTACTCTTGTTTTCCTCTCTCCTGTCTAATTTCCTCCTTCCTTTCTTCTTTTAAATTGGCTTCTTTCCTAAAGATGATGAACTGGATTCTCAGAGAGGAAAGAAACTCTCTAATTCTTCCAAGTATTTTAAATAAGATGTTTAATCTCACTGGAAGATGAATAACCAGGTGGTTTTTTTTGTTGTTGTTGTTGTTTTTTTTTTTTTTTTTGGTAGAGACAGAGTCTCACTTTATCGCCCTCAGTAGAGTGCTGTGGCATCACACAGCTCATAGCAACCTCCAACTCCTGGGCTTAAGCTATTCTCTTGCCTCAGCCTCCCAAGTAGTATTTTTAAGCTGTAAAAATGCTCTGGCTTTATCTACCCCTTAAAGAATAACTCATTAAAATGAATTAATTTTTTTTTTAACTCACTGGATTGAATTTAAACACTTAAAAGTTTTATGTCTTTGTTTATTTTTGATCTAGGCTGATTTAGCCATTTACAGATGTGGCCCTTGATAGAATAAGAGAATCAGCCCATTCATTCATTCTTTATTCACCAATAGTTATCAAATCCCTACTTAGTGATAGATCCTGTGCAAGGCCCTGGTGAGATATAAAGGTGAAAAAGACGTAGCTGTTCATGACTAAGTTCTCGCAGATTTGCCTGAAATAACACCACCCTTTTAAGACCATTATCGTTATATAGAAATATTAATTAGGAACATTCTGTGCCAAGTACCATGGTAGCATTTTGGATGCAGTATCTATACAAGGTCCCTGTGAGGTGGGTGTTATTAATATCCCTGTGTTAGAGATGAAGGGACAGACTTGCTGAGATGAAATCACTCACTTGAGGATAGTTAATGCTAAGTAGCAGAGTTGGAGCCATCTTCCTTCATAAGCATATTACATTGCATTTCTTCCTGAAGTCTTCATGAGTAACTTAGTAACTTTTAGGATTCTATTTTAAGTTGTTAACTAAAGTAAAACCATAAAACTTAAGGATTTCTTCTTATTCCCATAAGTTACTTGTGGGTTATGGCCTTGTTTCTTGGTTTCTACCCATTTCTTCTCCACTCCATCTGCCCAGTTTTATAAATGAGAAAACTTAGGCACTGAGCAGTTAAGGGACTTAGTCTAAGTTCAAGATGTTAGGAAGAGGCATGCTTGGGACTCAGTCTCATAATTTATTTATTTGTTTGTTTTTGAGACAGGGTCTTGCTAGAGTGCAGTGGTATCATCATACCTTATTGTAAGCTCAAACTCCTGGACTTGAGTAATCCTTCTGCTTCAAGCTCCTCAGTATCTAGGAACATAGGTGTGGGCCACCATGCCTGGCTAATTTTTCTGAGGGGTCTCATTCTTGTTCAGGCTTGTCTTGAACTCTTGGCCTCAAGCAATCTTCTCACCTTAGCCTCCCAGAGTGTTAGGATTACAGGTATGTGCAACAGCTCCCAGGCCAGAGCTGTCTTATTTTTCTCTGAATTCTTTTTGTTTGTTTGTTTGTTTGATCAGCCCCAGGCAAGGTTCAAACTCACTGCCCCTAGTGTGGGGGGCCTGCACACTAACCACTGAGCTATGGCAGCCAACTTCAAGGCCTGGGTTTTTCTTCGACTTTTTTTTTTCAGGGCTATCTTATTTTTGGCTGTTAAGCATTCTTTATAAAAAGGAACTGTTTTTAAAAGTTGCTTTGTTTTTTGATTTCAATACTTACTGAATGTAAAAATACATATGAACAACCAAAACCACTCAGATGTTGAATTCTTCTGTCTCTGTCTCCATAGATACTCCATACCTCATCACTAATCATGAAAGTGCTTTATGTGGTCCCCTCACCCCCCATTAGTTGCACATGAGTTAGTTTTATTTCTTGCATGAAGCTGTTTGCTCCTGGAGGGACGGGGCAATTTCATTTCTCTGTCTCCTTACTAAGCATATGGTTAATTCTTAGCAAATATTTGTTGCTTTAAGTGTGATTGAAATCACAACTGCTGCCCGGCATTCTTCTTCTGCTACTCCATTTCTAACTACAGGAAGCAGTAATATAACCCCAAAGGCCCAAGCTTGGCAGGGAATCCTGTTTTTATATCATTCTCAGATTCTGTCTCCCATGCTTGGGGAATTGCCCAATGGCTGTGCTTTTCTCTGCATGAAACTCAGGAGACACTGAGGTCAGACACAGCAGAGAGGCAGGCTGCCTCAGTGAATAAATGCTCTGCTCGTCCCTGGCGCCTGTTAGGAGCACAGTGAATGTGGGTAGAATGAGTTGAGAAGGCCTGGCCCAGCCCTCCGTGGGGGTTTAATCCTTTGTATGCTGTGTGCTTGTGGAAAGAAAACAGCCTCATGCTCTTCCACAGGCCTGCTGATTCCATGCCCACAATAGGCCACTCCTATCCTTGCCTCTGCGACTGTCACCAGAAATGTCAGTTACCACATCAAAGGCGGCTGCTCTCTGTCATCACTCTCTGACCTACTCCTTAAAATTCTCCTTCTGGCCTCTGGACTGGAACTTTACGTGCTTTGTTCTGCTTCTTATCTTTTCAACTCTTGTTTCTTTGTCCTGTTTTCCGGCTTTCCTTCCTCCTTCCCTTACTTTGGGCACTGACTAAAGTTTACTCATTAGCCCCGTTACACTTGTCTTTTGAGGGTATCAGTTTCAGTTTCTGAATCTTAATCCAGAATTCCAGCCTCAGTTATGGCCTGTGTGGAGAACACCGTCTAAGAGTTTACTCCACTTCTGGCTTCTGCAGAGACCCCCGCCTTCCTAGTGAAAATGTGCCAGTTCATTTGGGCTGCTGTAACAAAATACCACAAACCACGGAGCTTATAAACAAGAGAAATTTCTTTCTTGCAGTTCTGGAGGCAGGCAATCCAGATTCTGTGTCTGGAGCACCTGCTTTCTGGTTCCGCAGAGACCACATTCACACTGGGCTCGTACACGGTGGGAAGGGAGCACTGTGGTCTCTTCAGCCCCTCCTGAGGCCCCACTTGCTGGTTCTAATCACCCCCTCACCAAAAGCTCCATGTCCTAATACCATGGCATTGGGATTTCATTTTAACATATGAATTTGGGGGAACGCACCCATTCTGTCCACAGTATCCCCCCCTAGGCCTTCTCTCTGAAAGGATGACAGGCAGAAGAAGTTACCAGAACCTGGAAGAAACGAGGTCTGGGCAGAGCAGCCAGGCTGCGGAAGTCAGGGTGGATCTGGACCAGTACACAGATGAGAAGGGCCGGGGGACTGGTGGGCAACCTGAGACCTGTCAAAGGTCACTGACTGTTAAACTCCCCAGGCCAGGGGTGACATATCTCTTGGAAGAAAATCCATAGTGCTTTAGCTCTTTTGTAAAATAGTAAGGAAAGCACCAAACTTGAGTTCATTAAGTGTCTTGACCAAGGTTTGGGATGCAAACCTGTCTTCTGAGCATCTGCCTGTTTGCTTTCCCCAAGCGAAGCCTCCTGTGGGTGCTGTCAAAGAGCCACACATGCACGGCCTTCTCTCATTTCTTGATAACAAACCTTATGAAAGAGTCATTAGTGAAATGCCATCTGAAATCCATCTGTCTTTTGATATTTTTAAACAAAATGAGTTATCAAATAACCAAGTAATTATAAAAGTAATTTATTGGGAAATGTAGGGCTCTTACCTCAAAATTCAATTCCCCACACCCAGTTATAAACAGAGAATTATATATTGGAAGAATCTTTTTTGAGAATTAAAAAAATCGCAAGTGTACTATTTCATTAGCTAAAACATCATAAATCATCATTTAAGAATACAGTGCCTTACTCTTTATCTGCATGGAAACAAGATTTCTGTCCCATCTAGCTCGCTCTCATCCTATTTGCGGGCATCTGTAGCACAGAAAGTCTTATTCCGCTGACCTTGGGCCATGGTCTGTGGACCAAGTTAAGCCTCTACTAGCTTACTATTGTTCAATTTTAAAAAGCCGTATTAGTGCCACCTGTCCCTCTCTTTAATGGTCTGTTGAAGGGCCATGGTATGGTTTGAATGTATGTTTCCATCCCAGAGTTAATATATTAGAGCCAGTGGTGGTGACTTGAGGAGGTGATGAATGGGAGGAGGACTCATGAATGGGACTAGTGACCCAGCCTGGCCCTTTTTCCCTTTTTGCCTTTCTGCCTTCTTCACATGAGGACACAGCAACGAAGTGGCAGTTTGGGATCACAGAGAGAAACTTCCCTGGACTCTGAGTCTTCCAGCAACTTGATCTTGGACTGCACATGCTCATTAACTGTGAGAAATAGATTTCCATTATTTATAGATTGCCTAGTTTGTGGTATTTTGTTATAGCTGCATGAATGTACTGAGAAGTCTCACAGGGGAGAATGTGTGGCCAGAGCTTTGGTACTTGACCTCTTCAAGTTTGGTTTTGTATTTGGCCAAGGCAGAGAGAGTGTCATCCAGCTTTGTAACAAGCTTCTCTCCATGTGACGTGTTCTCTTAATATCTTCATCTGGTCTCTGCCCCACAGTCATGCTCATGGCTCTTCCTCAGACAAGCTCTGGTCAGGGCTGTCCCTGTCCTGGCTATCTTCCATCATTCTAGTCTCTGGTCATATGCTATGTCCTCTAAAAGACCTTCCCTAATCTGAGCTAAAGGATCACCTTCTACCCCTTTGATATCACTGTCTGTGAGGTCATCTGTTTTATGGGTGTCATACTGATCCATACTAAAGTTATCTTATTTGTGCATTAATTTATGGTCTATCCATGTCCCCCTATCACCTTCCCCAGTCCCCACTGGTAGCTGTGCATTCCATGATGGCAGGGATCAGGCATATCTTGTTCAACAATCTCTCCTGAGAACTTACAGTAGAATCAAAACTGGCACACCACATGTCCTCAGTCAATACCTCCTGAGCGATTGAGATTAACTTTCCCCAGTCATGGAGCTCCTCTGCATAACATCTGAAGGCTTTCCTTTGGCTAAGGTCTTCTACTTTGGGAGTATTTTTTGCAATAGAGTTTTATCTTGAGAATTATGAATTTTTTAAAAAAGATGCTTCCTTCAAAATATTATTAAATAATTTTTAATTCATTCATTGATTTATGGACACTAAGGTTAATTTCATAACTTGGCTGTTGTGACAGGTATAAGGTAATTAGGTAAGGTTAATTTCATAACTTGGCTGTTTGAACAGGTATAAGGTAAAATAGGTAAAGAAAATATGGCATATATACACAAAGGAATATTATTGGCCTTAAATGAGCAAATATTATTATTTGTGACAACATGAATAAACTTAGAGGACATTATGCTACTTGAAATAAGTCAGGCACAGAAAAAAATGTACCATACATTCTCACTTATATGTGGAATCTAAAACAATCAAACTTATAGAAGCAGGGAGCAGAATGTCCCTTACCAGAGGCTGGGGATCAGGGGCATGGAGGATGTTGGTCAAAGGATACACTGTTTTTGTTAAACAGGAGGAATAAATGATAAGTGTGCAGAGGTGATGGATGTTAATTAGCTCGATTCAGTCATTATGTGTTATATACATATATTCTAACATCACTTTGTATACCCTCCCAAATATATGCAATTGCAATTGGCCAACATTCAATAAAGTGAAAAATAATTTAAAAGGTTTTGAACAAAGTTACACATGTGATGTACCACATTCACAATCCTACATCTTTCATCATTTAATAAGCTGCACCTTTTTCTGGTACTTTGTAGAACAACTTAAGCTTTTAAAAAAAGACTTCCAATTATTTTATATTGGAGTATCCTCATAGCAGACTTTGCAAAATAGAGAGAACTAGTAACATCACATGTTCTACCAATGTTATCACATTTTTAAACTAAAAAATAGACACCCACAGGTTAATGGGTCCTATTTCCAGTAATTCATTATTTCCCCATTTTATATTTTTCCTCTTAGTAATATGAGGAAATGAACCTCCTTACTCAGCTTTCTTTCCTCAGAACTTCAATATGCCATTTGTTCTACATTTTAAAGCCTATTGCATCTGTGAATAGGATTGCAATGCCTGCTTTTTTCTGCTTTTTCATTTGCGTGGAGTATAGATGACCATCCCTTCATCTTGAGTCTATATTTGTCTTTTAAGGTAGGATGCGATTCTTGGATGCAGCAGATACCTGCCATGAGTTTTTGTATCCAGTCAACCTGTGCCTCTTTAGAGGACAATTTAAACCATTCACATTAATTGAGAATATTGATAAGCCTTTTGAGAGTCCGGTGGACATTTTTAATCTTTTTGCGACTATGGAAGTTAGAATTTGATCATAATTTTCTGGGTGGGTTTACTTTTGTGGTGGATGATTATGCTGGTCTTTATGGAGGATAGGTCTGAGAATATCTTGGAGAGCTGGTTTAGTTATGGCAAATTTCTTCAACATGCGAATGTCATTGAAGTATTTAATTTCTCCATCATAAATGAAACTCAGTTTGGCTGGGTACAGGATTCTGGGTTGAAAGTTATTTTGTTTTGGGAAATTAAAAGTCGATGACCATCCTTTTCTAGCTAGAAAGGTTCCAGCAGAGGTCTGCAGTTATTCTAATATTCTTCCTTTTGTAGTAATGATTTTCTTTTGTCTGTCTGCTTTGAGAAATTTCTCTTTCATATTAACTTCAGTGAAATTGATTATGATGTGTCTGGGGGATGTCTTATTCAGGTTGAGTCATGCTGGAGTTCTGAAACTGTCTGCTATCTAAATTTCAGAATCTCTTGGCATGTCTGGAAAGTTCTCTTTCATAAGCTCATGGAGAAGAGACTCTGTGCCTTGTGAAGCCACATTGCTTTCCGGGATCCCGATAAGATGAATATAATTTCTTTGAATTATCCCAGAGCTCTCTGAGAGTGTGATCTATTTTTGCCCTCCATTTATCTTCCTCTTTGAGATTTTGGGAGCATTCGAAAGCTTTGTCTTCAATATCAGAAATCCTTTCTTTTTCTTGCTCCATTCTGTTACTGAGGGTTTCTACTGTGTTTGTCAGATCTTTGAGGGCTGCAACTTCTTGTCTCAATGTGTCAAAATTGTTGGTCATTTGGTCTTTGAATTCATCGAATTCTTAAGACATCTTTTGGGTTACTGCTTGAAATTCTAATTCAATCTTATTTGCTATCCTGATTCTGAATTCAATTTCTGACATCTCAGCTATTTGTTTGTGCATGGGATCTTGTGCTGTGTCTGCCCCATTGTTCCTTGGGGGAGTTGATCTACTCTGATTATTCATATTGCCAGAGTATTTCCATT
>CAUYPK010062539.1:0-45506 GCA_963574355.1 Loris lydekkerianus | reverse complement strand
AATAACCAGAATCCACAGAGAACTCAAACGTATAAGCAAGAAAAGAACAAGTGATCCCATCGCAGGCTGGGCAAGGGACTTGAAGAGAAACTTCTCTGAAGAAGACAGGTGCATGGCCTACAGACATATGAAAAAAATGCTCATCATCTTTAATCATTAGAGAAATGCAAATGAAAACTACTTCGAGATATCATCTAACTCCAGTAAGACTAGCCTATATCACAAAATTTTAAGACCAGAGATGTTGGCGTGGATTTGGAGAAAAGGAAACACTTCTACACTGCTGGTGGGAATGCAAATTAATACATTCCTTTTAGAAAGATGTTTGGAGAACACTTAGAGATCTAAAAATAGATCTGCCATTCAATTGTATAATTCCTCTACTAAGTATATACCCAGAAGACCAAAAATCACATCATAACAAAGATATTTGTACCAGAATGTTTATTGCAGCCCTATTCATAATTGCTAAGTCATGGAAAAAGCCCAAGTGCCCATCAATCCACGAATGGATTAATAAATGGTGGTATGTGTACATCATGGAATATTATGCAGCCTTAAAGAAAGATGGAGACTTTACCTTTTTCATGTTTACATGGATGGAGCTGGGACATATTTTTCTTAGTAAAGTATCTCAAGAATGGAAGAAAAAGTACCCAATGTACTCAGCCCTACTATGAAACTAATTTAGGGCTTTCACATGAAAGCTATAACCCAGTTACAACCTAAGAATCGGGGGAAGGGAAAAAGGGGGGGAGGTGGAGATAGGAAGGGGGATTGGTGGGTTACACCTGTGGTGCATCTTACAAGGGTATATGTGAAACTTAGTAAATGTGGAATGTACATGTCTTGGCACAGTAACTAAGAAAATGCCAGGAAGGCTATGTTAACCATTGTGATGAAAATGTGTCAAACGGTCTATGAAACTAGTGTATGATGCCCCATGATCATATCAATGTATACCACTATAATTTAATAAAAAAAAGAAAAAGAATTTCTTATAAAAATAAAACTATCAAATTAATAAAAGCACAGATTTTTTTATTCGATATAGATATCACCTAGTCATACAGGTATCTGACATTCATAAGGAAAATCAATTAAGGGAACAAATTATTTGTTATGTTTTATATGAACAATTTATTCAAGAAGATATGATATTGTGCAATCAATTTTCCAAAAATATCTGCTGATAATTATTTGATAATTAAAAAAGGGGAAGGTGCTTAGAGTAGAATATTTTAACTAAAATTTTGCCTCTAATATAATAAAACTTTCCAGTAGTATTGACTATCGAGGGCCCTTAATTTCTTGGATTCAATATAATTCAAATTTAATAAATTCTGATTGTAGTACTAATGCTTTCATCAAGATTTGATATTAAATGAGCTAAGAATGAGAATTAATTACAAACTATTTTCAAAACAAGTTCAATCTAGACATAAAATTATAATTGTCTTTGGGCTCATTTATTCATTTGAAAATGTCTATGAAATCCTTACTATTTATACAATATTGCTTTTAATGTCATAAACAATCCAGGTATGAAAAAGATGTAAATCATTCCTTAGATTTTTATCAGTGTCTATGCAATTTGCCTCCTTATAAGTGAGGCAAAGGTTTGAGGGACTGGGAGATAAGTATCTTATTCTTATAAGCAACATATTCGAAGCAACATCCAGTGCATACTGGAGGGTCTCCAGAGGGTGCACTCGCAGGTGAATTCACAGGTTGTGAGAAGAGGGAATGTTGGAGTTGAGTGGCTCTTCATGACATATGGAAAATAGGAATCAAGCTGATCTCTTGGGACTGGATTTCTATAGAGATAAATATCCAAGAGACAAGTTTATACAGCATTCCACAAAAGCTGCAGCTTCTTAAGTTTCTACATAAGCCACTTGGCTAGCAAAGAATACTTTACCTTATGAATTAATTTATTCTGTCTCTTTGCATCTTAAAGTTTAAAGTATCTCTCTCTCTTCTTTCTTTCTTTCTTTCTTTCTTTCTTTCTTTCTTTCTTTCTTTCTTTCTTTCTTTCTTTCTTTCTTTTTTTTTTTTTTGTGTGTGTGTGGTCCTTTAAGCCCATCTCCTGGATGAACTTCTCATTTTTGTTTCGGTTTCTGTTTTATTTTGCTTTTAAGGTGTATATAAACCACATTTGCCCTGTCTGGCTTTGTAACTTTAGAATAATGTTGATATTTGAAGCCTGCTCCTTGCCTTTGTCTTCTGCTCAGTCTTGGGTCCCTACCGTGAGACAGTCTAGCCGGGTCTGTGGGTGATTTGCATTCTTTTCCTCTTTAAGGGAAGAAGTACCTTAAATTTCCCTAATTTAAGAAGAGAAATCTTAAATTTTTCTGTCTTTTGGCCAAGGAAAGTCCGGTGGTTCTTCTTTTTAGCTTCTTGATCAGAAGACCTCTGAGCGTACCCTACTTTTCTTACCTTCACGTAAAGATTAGTAATTGACTAGCTTTGCAGTGTCCACAGCCACGACCCAAAGGGTCCTCAACTCAGTGACCCTTCATCACACACAGAAATGTGGGATTTCTATATCCACCAAATACAGAACATGTTTCATTAAGATTTAGCTCTACTGACATCCTTTTTCTCTGTTTACCCATACAGGACAGACATTTTTACTTCTTTATAACTATGTTTTTGGCATAAAAACTCTGATTGACACTCAGATTTATTTATTGATCATTCATTCATTCATTTATTTTAGGTTTTCTGTTAAACTTACCCTACTCTCTTCACAATTTAAATTCGCTGTCTGTGGCCAAGACACACACCATCTGACTTTATGCTTTTCTACCATTGGTTCTATAGTCCTCAGCTTTCCAAGTCTCAGAAGAAAACACATAGGAATTCTTTACTTCCTCAGAGAATAAAAGGACTAATTTTTTCATTATATATTGTGGTCTTTCTAACTATAGTATACAATAACACTGAATAGTATACGATAAGCCTGCCTCTTGCTGAGAAAGCTTAAATATTTTGGATATTTTTTTAAAGAACACTTTTTTCATTGATGTATGACCATCGACACTCCAAGTGTTTTGCAGGGCTATGCTGTCAAATACCTTAGTCACTGGCCACAAGTGGCTACTCAGTAGCCAAAATGTGTCATTCTTCACATTCAGATATGTCATGAGTGTGAGACAAACAGCATATTTTCCAGACTTATGAAAAACATAAAACAGCTCAATAATATTTTACATTGATTACATATTAAAATAAAGGCATAAAAATACATTTTGTTGAATACAATTAATTTAATGCTCTTCCTTAGTTTTAAAAAGTGTGCTTCCAGACAATTTAAAATAATCTCATGACTCACATTATCTTTCTATCGGACAATGCTATTCTAGGAACTGGAATGAGCCATCTGCATGCTAAATCTGAACATTAACTCATTTTTCTTTCCTTTTCTCTGTAACAAAACTAATTTCTCCTGTGGTTTCATCTGGAAGAAGAAATACCTAGAAAATAATAAAAAAGTATGTTAACATACTTTTAATGATATATTTTTCTTAGTTGAATTTAAGTGAGGGACTTTTAAAGGCACACGGGGCATCAGGAATTTCCCTATAAAGTTTGCTTCAGGGAGTCAATCTTGTCATGAAGGCAAAAGAGCACTTAAGGAAGAATTCCTATTAATCAAATTCAGTGGCATAGACGAGATAAAGATAAGGAGGCCTACTAGCTGTGAGTGTTTGAGAACTTGGTCCAAAGCAAGAGGGCAAAATATTTGTATTTTTTTACTGTTTTTTTGTTTGTTTGTTTTTTTATGGAGGTTAAATTTATAATATGTAATCATATGAAAATGTACAATTCAATATCATTTTAATGCATTCATAATGACGTGGAATCTCTATCTGGTTATAAGACATTCTCATCACTCTAAAAGTTTTTTGGAAAATAGGCAAATTCCTACTTGTAAGAATTCTCATTTGCCAATGGCAGCCTATCTTGTGGTTTTAATAATGAGAGTGGCATGATCAGAGTCACATTTTATCTGTCTAGTGTTAGCAGTGCAGACAATGGTATGCCCAACACTTTGAGCTTCATACTCTCATATTCCACTGGCCCATACGTCGGGCAAAGTGTTCTTATTACTGTCATCCCTGAAATTCTCTATGCAAGCAAAATCCCAAGTACCTTTCAAAATAATTTTTAATCTAAAAATTAAAATTTATCTTTGGGTTCCTAACTTTGTCTACTATTCATTGGGCTTATTTTAATAGCTCGTCTCTGTTTCATGCCTGTGTCCTGAGGAAAGCAGTATACATCAATTCCAGGAATGAATGAATCTATAGTGTGAAGGGAAATATTTCTACTGGTAAAGATTAACGCAAAGTATTCATGAAGACAATTATCAAAATAATCATGTCATTAATTATATAGGGAAAAGGGGAAAGATAATGATACTTTTGCCTAACATAATCAACAAATTCAGATAGCATTTATTTCAAAGTAAATTCAAATAGTATTTATATTTTTGTTTACATCCCTTTTTATTAAAAGTGTCTCTGCTCTAATTTCCCCTGTTTAATATTTAAAGGTCAAGTTGACATTTAATAAGAATCCTGCTGATTAAATAAAACTAAAATTTTCAATTTTAAATAAATACTATCATTTAAAGTGTTAAGTAGATAAATTCTATTTGATTCTATGTCAAATTTTAATGGGTAGAAAGATAATATTAAAAATATGTATTATTTATAAAAAATGTATTTGAAAATAGTGATAAGATCCCTTCAGGAATTCCTATAAGGTGAATGTTTGCTCTTTTGGAGTGGTCCCACACTCTCTCAGGGAAGGATCTGTTTTTGCTCTCCACTTCTCTTCCTCTGGGAGAGTTTGCGAGGCATAATGCAAGGGTACATGTCAAATATATTAAAAGTAGAGTATCAATGTCTTCACACAACAATTAAATAAGTGAGGTGAAGGCTATTTTAACCAGTTTGATAAGAACATTCCAAATTGTACATAAAATCAGCACATTATACCCTATGAATACAGTAATGTACACACACAGTTATGATCTATTAAAAAAGGAAAATAGTGATAAGAGGCAATAGCATGAATTTCAAACTAAGAACAGGCATACTTTGGAAATATCATGGGTTTGGTTGTACACCACCACTGCAATAAAATGAATATTACAGTAAAGCAAGTCATATGAAATTTTTTGTTTCCCAATTCATGTAATAGTTATGTTTATAATACATTAACACTAGTGTGTGATAGCATTATTTCTAATTTAGTATAGTTATAATTAGTATAGTTATGTTTATAATATATCATAGTGTGTGCTAGTATTATTTCTAAAAAAAAAAAAATCCTTAACTCAAAATATTTTATGGCTAAAATATGCTGACACAATGACAGAAAGTCAGCACGTGTTGTTGGAAAATGGTGCAGGTAGGTTTAGTCAACACAGGGCTGTCCCAAATCTATAATTTGTAAAAGTCATCCTATCTACTAAGTGTAATAAAGCAGTGTGCAATTACAATGAGGTATTCGTGCAATTCCAACGTCTTTACTCCAAAACGAAGACAAGAAATATAGTCATGAAATGACAAAAAAGGACAAAGGGGAATTGGTTAAAAGTTAACCCAAATTCCCTTTGGAATAAATAATTTATTTATGAAACTTTTATAAAAAATAAGGTTAAACTGTTCTCATTTAGTATTCAAAGAATAACTTGAGGGAAAAAATGCTATTTATAAAGGGCAGTATTGACTGATTACTAAAGTTGGAGAACTGAGAAAGGCATAGTAATGCGGTAATGAAAGACACTGCATTTCTAGAAAGTAGAATATGTATGAATACTGATTACTGAGTTTTACAAATCTATCTCTAACATCACTGAATTTTGAAGCTGAAGGACTAACACATCTCTTTAAGAAACTGAAGGCTGGACCTTTTTAAAATTACTATCCAAATACATGTTAACACATATATTTTAAGTTCGTAAGTAATGCATGAACACAATCCTGTAAACGCATCAACACACCCTTCAATTTAAATCGGGAAGCTGAACACATGCTGCAGCTACCCCTGTTTATAAATCTTGAAAGTAACATAAAAGATAAATGAAGCACTTCATATATAAATACAAATTAAATAACTAGATAATAGCTCTGGAAAATATCAAAGGCAGATAAGTGGACTCAATAAATGGTGGAAAATGTTAACAAGTACACTGAAGACTAAAAACAGATTCTGAAGTAGTATTTCTAGTACAGCAGAAAGCTGCATCAATCCACATGAAATGTTACTTCAGTGACAAGAAGTGACTGATCATAACAGCAGGGCCTGCTCTGCAGGTCAACTGCTATCCCCAAAACATATGTTCATGACACATGGAAACAGACATACACATGCACTCACATTGAGCCAAGAAGAGGGCACAGCCCTGTGGACTAAGGTCAGAAGTTGTAACTCTAAAATTTGTGGGAGACAGCCGTGCCGTGTGTGGCTGGAAATATTGAGGAAAGGAGATTACTCATCCCAGGAAGAAAGCAACCTAAGTACCAACCCCAGCAGAACACATCATCCCTCAGCCAGTGTGCAGATGTCGTGAGGCACCACCCAGCTTTGCATTCAGAAATGAAGGGCTTTCTATGCCGGTTTCTGGGAATGCTGCCTGAAAACAGCCTTTTCCTGACCTTCTGTGGGAACTTCCTCACATGAGAATAATTACCTTGACCAAGGGCATATTCCTCTTCCAGTAAAGTCAAAATGTAATAGCTAATTGATGAATAGTATAAAGGCCCCTTGCTCATGCACTGAAATTATTTTAAATATTTTAACATGTTTATTTTGAAAATGTTTATCTTCAAATGATTATATTATTTAGCCTTTTTTTTTTTTGTTTATTATTCTAGATAAAATTCCAGGCGTGCTCTGATAACAGATTGTCATTTTTCCAATCATCACAGAAAGAAATCAAAATTGTGATTGATATGCTGAAGAACAAGATGTATCATGAGTCTAAGGCTCTGCATTTATCAAAAGTATGAAAAATTAAAGTGACTAACAGGCTCCCAAAATTGAATTTACCTTCTTCTAAATTGTTCATTAAGATAAAGGGCAGAACTATTAAGAAACTGAAATTCTGTGCAACTTTCATTTAAAACTCTTATTCTCCATGAGATATAACAGGATTTTATTTTACAGAAACATATTAATATTTATCCTGAAAAGTATTCCATGCTTTGAGCAAGAAAGAAGTATTTATAGTTTTTCTCTTTTGCTTTGAAATAGTTAAGAATGATATCAAAGATTTGCTACACTTTTACTTTCTAAATATATTCTAAATTTCTGTCATGCATTCATTTAATTTATGCCACTCTTTCAAGCATTTAACATTGCATTTAATGGAACCTTAAATTTTTGATCCTTTCGATTTACGCTCTCAACAACATGGTCTATCTTTTTCTTGGACACATAAAAGAAACCAGGTCATGTGTGACACACATGACAGTTCTACATTGTGTCACGGGCTGTATATTGCAAGCAGATCTTATGTTACATGTTTCTGTTTATGTGGTGTCATTCAAATCCCTATACAATTAATCCTTTACTAGTAAATTATACAAAAGTGTATTGGTTAGAATCCAATAAAGTGAGAAAAATCACCTTTTCATTTGAACAGAGAGCATTTAAAATAGTTATTAACAGGGGATTAGGATAACAGAGAATTGCTTACGTGGAGGAAAAAAGATAACCCTAAAGGATATCGTAGGTCTGAGTGAGGGGTGCCTAAAGAAGGAACACCCTTTAAAGGGAAGAATTCTTCAGGAGGCTGGAGAGCAAATAGAACTCTTGGGGGTGGGGGAAGGTGGTTGATGCCTACCAAATGGTAGAGTTTTCTAATGTTTCTGGTCAGAGCTGTAGCTGAGAGCTCAAAAACCAACTTCTGGGGTACTGACAAAATTCTAGTAGCAATTCTATTTGTGTGGTAGACTTTCTTGAAAGCCAGGGGAAAGTCCGGGCTAAACTCCCAAGAACACGTGTAGGGAGCCTTGGCATCAGAGATGGAGAATTCTTGTTATCGATCCACCCAGAAGCCAGCGGGAGTATCTTAAGCACTGTCACTGATTTCTTGGTAGTTCAATCCTTTCACACTAGAGTGCACATTATTCAAGAAACCATCCAGTTGGGGAGGATGTACTGGGAGAAGATGGGCCATTGCTGGTTGGTGCTGGCACCAGGATAATTTTAAATAACAAGCACACACTCCAAAGAAGCACAAGTAGGATAGCATCTAAAAGAATCAGGAAGAAATCAGTATTTTAGCATTCACTACTGTCAAGGATTAATATTGTGGGGCTGGCAAAACACATACACACACATAAACATGTGTACACGTGTATGTATAAGGACCAACTCTGTTGTGGCAGAGCGTGGACTGTAAATTAATAACTAATATAGCCTCTTTGATCGTTTAATTACTCAGCTCTTGTATATGCCAGTCTACATATATTTAACTTCTCCACAAAAACAAACAAGTTTATATTTGTTTGTAAAAAAACAAACAAAACTATAGTCTCCCCTTTGATAATACAAATTTCTCACCATTTTCTCTCCATGAAAAGACACACCATCCCAGTCTTCTCTGTATGTATTATTGTCACTATATTAATTACTCCCAAATATTCTACCACTTAAGCTCTAAATTGGCAGTTAACCAATGACATTTATGTGTATGTGTGTGTATACATATTTTGAATAAGGAGTGTGAAGTAAAACGATTAGCATGTTCAAATAAACACCTGATTATGAAGAGCAAGAAATATGAAAAGCTCCTATTGTTTCCTTAATTAGAAAGGAATAAGTGTGGCTGCTTCATTTATCCATTAGGTATCTCTCCCCACCCCCATTCTTCAAATGCTTTACCCAATTGAGTAACTTAGATCTGAATTCTAGTATAATTTGTGTCTTCAGATATCTTGCTTTTTTTCTTAGAAGGAGAAAGCAGAAGGAGTTGCAGCAATTTTCCCTTTCCCTTTACCGTGGGGCATGGAAAAATTAAGAGATGCCTGGAGAATACACAGGGTTTCTGTTACAGTGCTCTTCACATTGTGCTCCATTTAGAATAAGTCACTTTGTTCAGTAGAGAAATTGTGCCCCCCTTTTTTGTTTGGTTTGGTTTCTGCCTGTTGCTTTCGTGGCATACGGAGCCAGAAATGGCTAGGTCTCATTTTCCAATTCAATAGAGCTCTTATCATGCTCCTGTGGAACATTCTGTCTTTGGAAAGCAAAGTAATTCAAAACAGTAAAAGCAAAACTCGAAGGGGAAAAAATTCTGTAAATTGGTTATTACTTATAATCTTAAGAAAAGGCAGTTCCAAAGCTCCCCCTGATTTCCAGAATTATGCATTCTATGGGGAAGATAGTAGCATGCAACAGTCTCTGTTGAGACAAATCCTATCTCATAGGAAGTTATCGCCCAACCTCCACCATATCTGAGTCTGCCTAAGTGACTGGTTTAGCTGGTGAATGGCAGAGACGTATTTGATCCCCAGTTATTGCTATGAATTCAGAGTTAGTATGTAGTAACCTTAGAAAGTTCCAATCTAAGCATTTATTCACCCCCAGGTACTGTCTGTCACTCTAGCCACAGATCCCTTTGGGAAAGGCTGGAATAAAATTTATCGTATGACCTCTTGGGGGTGGGACATAATTATAAGAGGGACTTTCTCTAACAAATGCAAACAGTGTAACCTAATTCTTTCAGTGTACCCTCAATGAACCTGAAACAACAAAAAATGTTTCAAAAATGGAAAAAAAAAATTACAGCATGAATTTATGGCTACTGTGCAAGCTCCAATACCCACTTTAGTTAAGGATCTCCGATTCTGTGAAATGACTCAGTTCTGAAAGCTGCTTAAGAACCTCCAATTCTCCACTGTTTTGTCAAACCAGGAAGTTTTTTTTTTTTTTTTTTTTTGCAGTTTTTGGCCAGGGCTGGGTTTGAACCCAACACCTCCGGCGTATGGGGCCGGCTTCCTACCCCTTTGAGCCACAAGCGCCACCCATAAACCAGGATTTTTGAATATAGAATTTAAATTGTTTGCTAGTCTGTTTTTCTGCTATGTATATGTGTGTGTGTGTGTGTGTGTATACATGTATATGTGTGTGTGTGTGTGTAAAATATATACATGCTTTTCAAACATTAGTAGACTGTACATGTACTTTATTCCTAAGGACACTATGATCAATAAAGATATCTGAGGTCCCAGAGATGATGAATATCAGTGTACTCCTGTTGTCCTCTGTAATTTATGTGCCCATCTGTGTTGGTGGTTCATTGTTGTCACTTGTATTCTAGTACTTTCCACAGTCTTCATTGAAATGAAGGAATCCATCCAATTGTAGTACCTCCAACAGTTATGCCTAGGAAGTCAACCAGAAATTTTTTAAATTGCAAGAACTCTCCTTACTCATATAATGATCAATAGATTTTGTTATGTATGTTATTTTCTCTTAGACTATGTATACTTTGAATGCTAAATTCACCCCAGCCATGATTCTAGTGGCACCAGAATAGGCATGTGGTAGATATGAATGAGGCTGTCATCCTCCATCAGGATGTCGGCCTCAAATTAGGTTATCACAGGATTTTCAAGCAGAAGCAAGCTGACCTCTTCAGACATGATGAGATGGTAAACTGCTTCTGCAGATGCAAAAAGTCTTGGGAGTTCAAAGTGTCAATTTTACCTGTGTCACACCATTTCAACTGTCAGGATCTAATTCCTTGCCAACCAATGCCCTAAATTTCACATGGGAAACTTGATGATACCATAAATTCAACTATATTTTTAATTCTGTAATGTACACAATTAACTTTTTTGTTTGATTTTCAGCAATATTAGCCCTGTTACTATAAAGTATACTGATTTTGTGTAGGGATGCCTTGGAAATTCTTCAGCTGTTGCACCACAATGTAATTAATCTGAAAATTAATTAACCTGAGTGTCCCAGTTTTTCCTCTGTAAGGACTCAGGTATAGTTAAAAGAGTTCATTTCAAACACAGTCTTGTAGTCGTCATGATTGCTGTGAAGTTCAAATGGAGTAGCCTCTTGGACTTCAAAAATGTGTACTTCAGTTACTGCTTTATCTCAAAGTACACACATGAAAACTGCAATAATTTCCATTTAATGTATAGCTAGCATTCTCTTTCCTATCAGCAAGGAGGTTACCTGCATACTCACGATAAATATCATGACCAATGCTCGAATCTCAGGTATGTGGGTCAATCTCCAGAAAACACTTTTGTGTTCAGTTCTGTAGTTGTTGGAATTCAATAAACATGACACAAATAGTAATTTAATTAGGAAATTTGAATATGAATAATTATATGCAAGGAATTAGCATAACAGAACATTGTCAAGATTTTAGAGATGAAGGACTACAATCAAAGAAGGAAAAATATTGGAAAGAAAATTCTCCCCAGGCCTGGAATTTAGGTTTCACTGGACAATAGTGTGATCACAAGGTGTGATCACTAGAAGGTAAAGAAGCTAGCTGGATAGTCCTCAACAAAAGCTGGCATATTGATGTGATAAGGAGAAAGTAGTCTGTTTGGATAGAGTTGAAATATATTCTTCTTAGTAAAGCATCACATGAATGGAGAAGCAGAAACCCATGTACTCAATTCTGAATGAGGACAATTGATGCTAGTACATGGTGGAGGGAGGGAAATGGGGAGTGGAGAGAGGGAAGGAGGGAGGGAGTGTGGGCCATGGTGACACACCTCTTGGGGGCAGGAAAGTATTAAGCCAGGGACTTCTCCCAGCAAACACAAGCAGTATAACCTGGCTCATTGTACCCTCAATGATTCCCCAACAATAAAAAAAAAAAAAAAAAAAAGAAAGAAAGAAAATAGTGTAAAATAGTATGATATAATAAGCAGAAAATAGCCTCTGGAATGCTGGCAAATTAGCCAGTTCACTCTTTGTGGAGATTATTGCTAATTTTCTTTTCAAAATTCAGTAGTAGACTTAGCTGTCTAGCCAAAAAGATTCCAGTAAGAATCCCAAGAAGGGGATTTTGAGTTTTGACCAACCAGAAAGCCATTGCCGGGAAACAGTGAGGTAGGGAGGTGAGTTGTCCCTGGAACTCGTTAGCAGAGTGGAGCTTAACTGAATTCACAGTCTTAAATGTTGCAGTGAAGTGCCAGGTACTACTGGAAACTATGAGAAAGAGGGTTGTGTGCAACTCCTTGAAAACTGATTCATAAGGGGTTGCCAATTGCTACCGGCTGCAGTATCACTGTTGAAAAAAGCCACTCTTTCTGTAAAGGCATAATTAGATGATCTTAGTGGAACAAGAGAGGAAACATAATTCTTCTCTTGATACCTCTGCAGCACTTTCTACTAACAAGGACAACATTTTTTTCTGGATGGCAAAGAAGAAATATCACAAAGTTTAGCTTCATTAACAAAAAACAGATGCAAAAATTCTACTTGGAAAAGATATACTCTGATAACTAGTATAGAGCACTCTAAATAAAAAGTCATTTTTCAATTGTTAAAATTCTCATGTTGAAATCATTACATAAAATCATAGAAAGTTGTTCTATAATTTCATAATATATGAATCAAAATAAAAGAATCCTGGATATTATGTCACTCTCTTCAGCAAATTATTCTTTGAAATTCATCATATATGCATATATAAAAACCTTAAAAATATGGTGATTATCTGATTAGCTCATTTAATTTGGATTATCTATAATTTCATAAGCAAACAATACTCAAAACTTGTAGTAGACTGGGGTAAGTCAGTGCAAATGACTTTTCCAGTTCGATTTGATCCACCTAAACAAGTAATGTTATAAGGAAAATCACATAGTTGTAGTTCCTAAACTTATTATACTCATTATTAGGAGAAGGCCAGCCTAAAAGACTGCACTGGAGAGTTAACAAAAGGTCTGAGTAATGTTATGCACATATATGTATGTGTATTTGAGAAGTTTGTATTTGAAACCCAGCAGCTCATAATATAGACAGATTTTATTGGCCAGGAATAATATAGTATAATATGTTCAGTTATTCCAAATTAACATCTGGTTCACATAACTAAATCCATCTGTATATATCGGTAATTAGATACAGGGAATGATTCAATAACTAAAGCAGCTAAAGACTCCATAATCCTGCCAGTCACTGAAAAACACTTGCCCACACACATATAGTGAGAAAGTCAGACACTCTGACGGACTAAAATTAGTTGAAATGTTGCCTCTAAACTGCCTCATGTCTTTCAGTGGAAGGAAGCCCTGTCATCATAAGATGGCATTTATTATTTATTTTTCTTTATTTTATCATTCAACTTACACCTGACACATTAACACTTTACTAAAATTTTGATCTCCATATTCAGAGTGCCAAAAATACATATACATATTTTAAGCGATGTTATTTATGTATTACTTTTTGAAAATGAAGTGCCATTACTATTCAAGGGTACCTAGACATGCTATGCCCATCGATTTTACCTACAATTCATACACTTTGGGGGAGTGATTGTTTTTACTTCCATCAGGATCTTTTAAAATGTGCATCCATTTTTTGGGCCCCATGGCAAGAGAAAGAAGAATATGTGGCACTCAGAGACACACTTCAAGAATTCTCTTCCTGACATGTTTATCACATATGGATCAATTTACCTTGCTTTAATTTTATTCATCAAGTAATCAACAATATTACTCTATGTTGATACTGCCATATACAATATAATACTTAGGAGAAAAAAAAAAAACAATAGAAATATGTATTAAGGATGAAGGGATGATATTGACCTCCAGACTGGCAAAAGGGGGACTTGGGTGAACTTATTCTTCAGAAAAATCAATGAAAATACTTGCAAACAGTGAATTATACAACTTGAGAACTCTGAAAATTAAAAAAGTACACAGAAGACATTTAAGATCATCTATCCAGAGGGAACATTTGAACTCTCAGAGGAATCTGAGATGGTTCAATTCAGCCCATTCCCATCTTATTCCCCCTGAGTTCTTTGCTATGGGTCTCTGCAAAATCTCTAGCTTATAATCAGCAGTGAAGACTAACTTCCTTTAGAGCGTTCTACCCCCAAAACACAATAATATTTTTCCATGCTTAAAGCTACCTGGGAAAACTCCATTTCCACAGAGTGTTCACTAATTTGTCTCAGACCTGAGCTAAGGAAAATGAAAAAAAACTATTCCCAGTAAATCACCGAAAAAAAAAAAAAAAAAGGACATCTGATGGCAAAAGCTCAGCTGCCTATAGTCTTGATTTCAATTGGGATAAATTAGTCTGGCCAAATACAATGTTTAGAAAGAGATCCTAGAAAACTAGTTAACCACAAGAAACTTAAAAAAAACTATTACTTCAGTTGAACCCAAAGGCTTTGTGCTGTGTATATTTCTGTAAAAGACAAGGATAAAGAAAAGGTGCTAGTAACTCCTTTTAGTACCTGCAAGACGAGAGGAAACAAATAATAAAATCTAAAACTATCTAAGAAATAACCTAGATTTAGAACTTTTGCTTAATGACAGAGATACCCTCAGTAAGGATGGAGAATATAGTCAAGGCAATTAGGAAAATTTCTGACCAATAACCTCCAGATAACTAAAAATATGTTGAGACAGGGCTGATCACCATAAAATTAGAATTGAAAATAGAATTACAAAACTTAACATAATAATACCACACACACACACACACACACACACACACACACACACATTGCTAGAGCACTCAGAGGCTGACCCCTGTAGAGTTTTCAGAAACCATACAACTTGTCCAGGGAAACTAATAACAAATAATCAGCAATGAGAAAAACAACATCAGTGAAACATAAGGTAAGCTCTACCTGATAGCAAAGCTGTTATAATAAATTGTCTAAAATAAATATATTTTGAGAAAAATTACCATGCAAAGAAATGGGAAAGTAGTCTATTTATTTGGGGTATGTTGAGGGGTGAATATCCCTGAATGAGAATTAATTTCATCTTAATAGATAAAACTATTAAAAATGTATTCAAAGAACTAAAAGTAGCCATAAGTAAATAGTTACACAAAAATGATAGTAATGACTCATGAATAGGCAATGCCAATACAAAGATATAAATTATAAATACAGACCAAATAGAAATCCTGGAGTTGAGGTATATTAACAGATAGAAATTTTAATACAGGAGACAAACAGATTTGAGTTGGCAAAAAGAGAATCAGTAAACATGAAAATGAACTACTAAATGTTATACATTCTGAGAAAGAGTATTAAAAAAACAACAGAATTGTACTGAGTGTTGGGGTACTATCGAGAAGGCAACATGTGCAAGATAGAATTCCAGAAAAAAGAAGGGAAAGAGGACAGAGCAGAAAAAAATATTTGAGAAACAAGTATGGTCAGAAACTCTCCAAATTTGATGGAAAACCACAAATGTACGAATTAACACTTTGAAGGAGCTCAAAAGTTTAAGTAAAAATAAATGAAAAGAGATTTGATGCACCACAGAGTCACCATAGTGGATACTATGATACATCCTGGTAAAATTAAGAGTCAATTGCAATGAAAACCTTGACAGTGGCAAGAGAAGAGTGACTTCCTGCACAAAAGAGGTTCTCAGTCAGTGTAACAGCTTAGTTCTCATCACGGACCATGGAGGCCAGAGATGGCAGCTAAAAGTATTGAAGGAAAGGCTGTGCAAGAAATTCTATGTGCAACAAAAGAAAATAAAAAATAGACATATCTACATAAGTGAAACCTAGAAGAAGCTGTTACAAGCAAATATGTCTTAATAAAATATCAAATGAATCCCTGCAGGTTAGTATGAAGGAATAATAAACAGTAGCCTAAATCCACATATGAACTCCAGTGACACTAACTATATGCATAAATGTAAAATAGATGTTTTATTTTGTAACTCTTTACTTATTCATTTTAAAAGATAAAAACATAAGGAAATCACTATAAATCAGTGTTGATGGAATTATATTGCATAATGATGCAGTTTGTATAAAAATAAGAGACGAAAGAAGAACAGCGCTTCTATATTAGCAGCGTTTTGACTGCTTCTAGAGTCAGCAGTCTGTTTCCTATAGTTGGCATTACTCCTAACTATATGGTTTTAAGTTAAGGTGCTCATTTTAATACCCATAGCAACCATTTATTTCAAAAAGCTCAAAAAATCTAATAACATTACTAACAAGGAAATTAAAATGATACATTGAAAGTATTTATTTCAGAGATGGCAGTAATAGAGAAATAGAAAAATGAAAAAGTAAACAAAACCATAATCCTTATGGAAGACATATAGCAAAAGGGCATACATAAATCTTGCATTGTCAAATAATGATAGCCAATATTGATGAACTAAATATTCCAATCACACATATATTGTTAGAATTTATTTAAAAAATAAAAGAAAATCAACCTCCCCTATATGCTGTCTCACACAGGCATATCTTAGATCCAAAGACAAAAATGATTGTAAAGTAAAATAATTGGAAAAGTTGTACCATAAAAAACCTAACCAAAAGAGAGCTTAAATGGCTATCCTAGCATCATATGGAACAGATAAAAGACATTTGTTAACAGAGAGAAAAAGGTTATTTAATAACAAGAATTCCAATGCCTTAGCAAGATACGACAATTATAAATAAATGTATATTAAATATATGAAATAAATTAGAATTAAAAATAGAATTACAAAACTCAACAAAATAATACCACACACCACACACACACACGTTGCTAGAGCACTCAGAGCACTCAGATTAATAAGGGGTACATATGATTAGTTTACATGATTTGCTTTTGTAAGGTTAAAGTCTAGGTGGTAGTTGTACCCTTTTCCTAGGAAGTATGTGATATACTCATGCAAAAATACCCATAGAATGGATATTTGCACAACCCCTTTTCCCATTCCTTGTAATTGAATTTAATTAAATTGTTCTCTCATATAAGCATGTAGTTGCTAATCTACTCATTCTATTAACTACTGAGTATATGCAGTGATTGCCCTCACATTCTTATGCTACTTTGCTTAGGATAATATTTTCTAAATCCATCCACATTGTTACAAAAGATACAAAAGCTCCATCTTTTTTATGTCTGAATAGTATTCCATAGTGTTCCTATACCACTGTTTATGAATCCGTTCATGTGTTTATGGGCACTTTGGTTGCTTCCCCATCCTTGCAATTGTGAATTGTGCTAGTATAAAAATTCAAGTGAAGATATTTCATCTTTTCTGTTCAAATTCTAAACAGTACAGACTGAGAAGCAATAAGAAGACAAAAAAAGTGATATTATTTATACTCTTCAAGAATCAGGCAAAGAGACAACAGAGCATAGAATTTACAAAGGTGAAGGATCTTGAGGAATGGGAATATTCCTAAGAAATACAGGTGTATCTCTTCAGGAAGATTCATAAAAAATAACAATACACAGAAAGTAGTTCATATTTTGCAGAAGTTAAAACTTTGTCTTCATTCAGCTAAATTAATAATGGGCTAAGATGACATGTTTCTACCCTAAGCAACTGCCAAAATTTAAAGAAAATTATTTCCACTTTTAAAAATTGTCCATGTATTTACCTTTACAGGTATCTTTATTTCATCATATAGCTTATTACTGTCTAGTATCATTCCATTTAACGTGCAATAGTCCCTTGAGTATTTCTTCCAGGCTAAATCTAATGGTAACAACTTTCTAGGCTTTCATTACTATTTTTATACTAAAGATCATCTTGTGGTGTAAACTTAAAACATGCACAGAATGAATGGGCCTGGGGATGATCGGGTAACTCCTAGGCAGATAGCTTCTTTTAGTTAAGAGCTGAACTTGAGCACAATTAATCGCAATTTTATCTGAACCTCTGAAGTCTGCCATACTTCATTGTCATGTATATAAAATTATGTTTGCGCATACACAGACACCCCCCCACAGATATATATTATGTATGCATATACACACATATGTATATTATGTATGTATATTTATGTGTGGGTGTATGGGTGTGTATACAGAGGGTGTGGAGGTTGTTAACCATTAAAAACCTGATTGATCTGTGAAAATTTTATTCAGCAAAATTTTACAAGAATTTATGCTCAGTAATATATAAAGAGGGTGTCAGAAAGTGCATACAAATTTTAAGAGATCTTGTTGGAAATAAAATTGATTCTTCTCAAAAAGTATACAAATTGCAGATAAAAGGGATGTGTGTAGCATGTGTACACACACTTCACCAGTAAAGGTATCTTCAATTCAACATAATATCTTTTAAAATGTTGTAGGCACCCTCTGTATATTAGAAATAGTAATTTCAAGACAAATAAGAAAAACTGATAAAGATATTGTTACTGAAACTTATGTGCAATAATTCTGCAAAATTGTCTACTCTGATGAATTTATTAATTTTCTCTTTTCTACTGTAGGGAATTCTATCCTTTTAAAACTAAAAAAGGAGAAAAGTAACTTTCATGATCTTAGAGAAGAAAGCAGATTATTTTTAGTCTGATCTCTTCCATTTGCCTTAGTTCCTTCTCAGACCTTTACAATATTTTATCCTTTATCTATTTTTTTTTGTTCCAGTATAAAAACAACAATCTCTGGGGACCTGAGCACCAGAATGTGTAGTGAATGAATTTGATGCAGTTGCAAGATAAAAGAATTGTCTTATCAGGGCCACTCTTCAGGGACATTTGTGTCAAGTTAAATTGGGAATTCTTGAAGAAATGTCTTTGATAATAAATCTTGGTAAAACATGAGAGATAAAGAAATGTAATGCATACTATCACCTTTAAAGTAAAAGCTAGAGATTAAAGTGTTTTACTACTTCTTAGTCTACCATTACCTTTTAAGATGTAAAAAAGGAGAAATGATAGATAGATAGATAGATAGATAGATAGATAGGCAGACAGACAGATAGATAACAGGTGGTGGCCCAGCCAGCTTTGCTGAGCTGAAGGACAAACCTGCCGCCTCTGCCCTGGTGCTATTGATACTTTGGCAGTCAGCAGAGGAACCAGCAGGACGCTCCATCCAGTAACCAGAGGGTCCAGACCACTGCTGGGGAGACACCAGTGCCTTTGTGTCTCTTGCCCCTTGTACTTGTAGCTGAACAGGGAACCCCTCATTTCCTAGGTCTGGTCAATTTCATGTAAGTTTCCTAGGCCTGGGAATGAAAGGGACTGTATTCATTCATTAGCACACTCGTTCATCTTACCCCAGCAGGAAGAACTGCATCCATTTGTGTATATGTGTGTATGCATCTAGATGGTGTTCTGATTCATATATATGTGTATGCATCTAGATGGTGTTCTGGTTCTTTATAATTATCTATCATATTGATACCAGAATTTTGTCTTCAGTAGATTCTTGGTCTCAGTGATCTAAAGAATGAATCCACGGACCACAGATTAGTGGTAAGACAGGATTTATTCTACAGAAAAGAATACAGAGAAAAAGCACCAAAGTTCCTGGCAAAGAGAAACAACCCAAGTCACTCATCTTACCCCAGCAGGAAGAACTGCATTCATTTATTTGTTACCAAGTCCTGGCCTAGTGTAAATACAAAGGAATATATATATATATATCCAAATAAATACAAAGGAATATATATATATATATATATATATATATATATATATCCAAAGACAAATATATAGTCCTTTGAGTGTATATATATATACCCAAAGACTATATATACCCAAAGTATATATAGGCAAAGAGCCCAGAGAGACAGCTTTTTTTTCCCCTCAACTTGGGTTGTTTCTCTTTGCCAGGAACTTTGGTGCTTTTTCTCTGTATTCTTTTCTGTAGAATAAATCCTGTCTTACCACTAATCTGTCGTCCATCGATTCATTCTTTAGATCACTGAGACCAAGAATCTACTGAAGACAAAATTCTGGTATCAATATGATAGATAATGATAAAGAACTAGAACACCATATAGATGCATACACATATATACACAAATGAAGATTGTTATAACCCAATTGGGGAAGAATAATATTTGTATAGTCAGTGAGAATTTATAGATACAGAAATACTATATAAATGTATGAATATGTAGATGGAAATAAATATATTATTTCCAATAATAAAGAAGGAAGGTTTATTCTATAATATTTACTCTAATACTTGATACTAATTTTTCAAATACTAAATTATTTTCTGAGATAAAAAAGTAAATTTCTAATGAATTTTCAAATGAATCAAAAAGAAAATTTAAGACAATTGAAATGAACAACATATTTAAGACCAAAACGAAAAAAGAAAACAAATTCCAAAATTGTCAATATATACAAATCAGTAAATTTAGAATAAAAATATTTTAATAAATCAGAAAAAAGAACCACTTAGGCAAGAAGAAATAATTTGTAAAGATATATAAATATTGCATATGCAAAAGAACCAGTAAATAGAGGAAGTGTGACAGCTCAGGGGCACCCCAGGCTTAGTCAGTGCCACCCACCAGAGAGGACCTGCCGTGCCTCCTCCTCCTCTGCCCCTTCAGTGTTGGTGCAGTGCACCAAGGGAGGAAGAGCTGGAGAACCAAGTGTGGGCATCTGAGGGGGTGAGCATGGTGAAAATTCACAGGTCCCTAGTTAGTGAGGGAGACCATGGGACAGTCCTCGCCACTGCCAATTCTAACCCCAGAACCACCTTTGAACCCAGAAATCCCTCCTCTGCCTGCACTACTCCCTGTGAGGATTTCACAGGCCCATGGGCAATACTGGTTTTGACCATTCAGGGGGACCTCTCATTTCTTCGACCTGGTCAATTTCTTAAATGGAATGTCTATTCATTATTGCATTCATTCACCTTGCCCCTAGTGGAAGGGACTGTATCCATATGTTACCATGTCTTGACCAAATGTAACTATTAATACAAAGACCAATGCAAGTATATATACCCCAGGACAAGAACCCAGGCAGAGAAGAGATTTTCTGACTTAAGTCTTTCCCTCTGCTGAGGCATCTGGTGCTTTGTCTGTATTCTTTGCTGTAAAATAAATCCTGCCTTACCACTGATCTGTGGTCCATGGATTCGTTCTTTGAATCCCAGATACTAAGGACCTAGTTAAGAAGAAATTTCAGTATTAGAAGGACATTTGGAAGAATTCTAGATGTCCTAACGATACTGGAGTTTCAGGTTCTTGGTCTCAGCAATTGGAGGAATAAATTAAAGGACCACAGATCAGTGGTAAGACAGGATTTATTCACAAAAACAAAGAAAACTACAAAAACCAAAGCTCCTGGCAGAGAGAACCCAGGTGGGCAATGAGCTCTCTTGCTCCCTCTCTGAAGTCTGTCCTCAGGCTCTCTGCTCAGGGGTATATATCGTCACAGGGGATTGTTTTGCCTAACTCAATGTTTATGTTTAGGGTGTGGGTCTTTGTCAGTTACAGCCAGCTGTCAAATGAACTCTCAGGCCTTGAAAACTCTCATGAAATTCACCAGTCAGAGGTGCAAGGGGAGGAGACACAAGGCCCAGTGTCTCCCCCCCAGATGTCCCGCCCTGCTGGCTACTGGAGCTTCCCAGGACCCCCCTACCTACCCTTTAACACACTGATTCCTCTGCCAGCTACAGCTGCACCAACACCACCAGGGCTAAGGTGGCAGGTCTTAGTGCCACCTGTCCTGCATCACTAAGGCAAAGACCAAAAAAAAAAAAAAAAAAGCAAATATCTGATAAAAGCTAAAATACGTAGTAAATGCCTCAAAAGTTCAACTTCACTTCTTTAATTTTAACCATAGAGTATAAATAGGAATGTAGAGGAAAAAAATAGTAGAAAATATTCATTAAAGACAGTTATGTCCTCAACTTGAAAATGTCTATTTGCCAAGTAGATTGAATAATAAAAGACTAAAACACATGTGTATATGTGAAATTTAAAATGTGGGATATAAAATGAAAGGCCAAAACATTTCTAGGGAGAAAGAAATGTATGCCAAGGAAAGAAAAACAACAATCTGATTATCATACAGAGTTTTTCATATGTTAATTAGGTAGGAGAGGAAATGAGGCAATGCCTCCAATTTTATCAGAGGAAAGAGAAACAAAGGGAAAATGGTTACTACAGGATCTTTCTTCCATAAGGAAAAACCAAAATAGCAAGTAGAAAAAATACATCATCTAAGGCAGAATACCGAAATTCTACAGAGAAAAGACAGGAAACAACTAAAGGAGAAGGAATTGGGACAGCTGGCTCCCTGGGGTAGGCTGATAGTCTAGAGAGGCTCCCCAACCACCAACGTGACGGAAGCATAAGGGAGTAAGCCCAGCGGTCTGTAGGTCTACCTTGGACTCCAGGATTCTAGCCATAAGAAGCCCACTAAGCTCTCCTGGGCACAGAGAATAACATAGGAATCTGCCTGGGGGCTGTAGGAAGGCATTACTGAGAGAAGGGGCTCATGCTCTATCCCCAACCCCTAAATCCTAAGCAGCTAAATCATGATAATACAAGAGGGGGGAGGGGGGAGGCTGCTCTGATTGCACAGGCCTGACCAGAAGGACCTGCATCACCTTCTGTGTCCCTGCCCCAGGGGTGTTGGTGCTGTGGGAGGCAGGGAGGCAAGGGCTGGAGGGCCAAGGGCGGTGGAGAGGAGCCCACACATCCCTAGGAAGTAGACGGCACAGCCTGGCTGCTGCAGGTACCAAATCCAGAACTACCCTTGGACCTAGAGAGCTCTTCTCTGGCTGCTGTTCCCCTGTGAGCATTTCACATGCTTAAGGGTGATGCAGGGTTCCCCTGGTCAGAAATGAACAGGGACTCCTCCTAGTCCTAGGCCTGGGCAATTTCAAGAAGCAGAGGACTCATTCACCTTGACCTGTATCCATTCATTAAAGTCTTTCACCTTGCCCCAGTGGTAGGGACTATATCCATTCATTTGTTAGGCTATATATAACCCTAGGAAAAGGACCAGCCAAGATTTTCAGACTTTGGTCTTTCCCTCTGCCAAGATCTCTGGTGCTTTTTCTGTATTCCTTTTCTGAGTAATAAATCCTATCTTGCCACTGATCTATGGTCTGTGGGATCATTCATTGAATCCCCGAGACCAAGAACATAATGAAGAAAGAAATCCTATTTTGGGAGCCAAATCTCCACCAGACCACATCATGCCCTTCCTTAGAGCTCTATTGATATTCCCTCCCCACAGCGATCTTCATGGTGGCCTGCTGCCTCCAGTGCTGAAACATGAGCCATTGGCAGTGATCCATCTGTCCTCCGCTGTTAAGTTGTGCATTTTCAACTAACCCAAGGACAAACTTCCCCCATCTGCAGCAGCTGTCCCAGTGGGCTACTGCTATTGGTGCTACAGCATGAGCAAAATGTGAACATCCCAGCTCCCTGCATATGGCTAACACCATTGAAAGCAAGTCCACCTTTCTTAGGAGCAGGGTTACAGCAGCAGCTAATGCTGCCCCCATCCAAGCTCTGACTAGAGCACACCAGCCTTGCCTATACAATCCACAGCCCACAAACACATACAGGGGACCTGAGCATGGATCTGTCCAGCCTGGCTCTGTGAAACTGTTACGGGAATTTCTTTCTTCAATAGATCATTAATCTCAGGGATTCAAATAATGAATCCCCAGACCACAGATCAGTGGTAAGACAAGATTTATTATACAGAAACAAATACAGGAAAATCACCAGAGCTTCTGGCATAGGGAAAGGCCAAAGTCACAAAATCTCTGCCTGGTTCCTTGTCTAGGTAGATATAGCCTCCAGAGTTACATTTGGCCAGGACTTGATAGATGGAAACCACTTTTTCAAAGTGAATGAGTGTATGAATGAATGGGTAGAGTCCCTTCTGCTGGGGGCAAGGGGAATGAGCAGATGATGAATAGATATAAGAGCTTCATGAAATTGCCCGGGCCTAGGAAATGGGGCAGACCCTCCTGTTCAGCCTCTATCTCAGTTGTTCTCAGTTTCAGTTGTGTGTGTGCTGCAGAGGGCAGCTTCACCCTGGCGATACTGTACTTTGAAATAAGGGGAAAGGAGAGGTGGCTCGGTCAGCAGCATGCTCTGTGCCATGGTATCCCTCAACTTTCTTGGAACCCATGGGCTTCAGCCAGGCTCAACCCTCTCCCCCGCACTTGGTTCTTCAGTCCTCGCCTCCCTGTATCCTGCTGCACCAACACTCCCCCCCCGGGGCTGTGAAGCAGAAGGTGCCACAGTTCCTCCTGGGTGGCCCGAAGCAGCCCACGCTGGGGTGCCACAACTCCTATCAAAACCACCCTAAGACCCCAGTGCTTGAGACCTCCTCTTGGGGGACTAGAGACCACCCTGCTTAGTCCACCATGATTTCCGCCTAAGCACTTCAACCAAGGGCCTAAGGTGAGGCCTGCCCAACGTGCTTTTACCACCACAGCAAGCACACACATGCTTGTGTCACCTATGACACTGGGGACTGGCTTACTCAGTCACAGCTACTGCTGACACCAACACAGATCACTGAAGACTGAGAGTTTAGTCGCTTCACTACAACTGCCAAAGCCTACGCTCACTCTCCTGGGGCCCAAGAGTTTGCCAAACCACCCAGACTGTTTCTGCCACTACTGGCACCCAAGCAACCTGCAAGATGGCCCAAGAAACTGCCCTCCTGAAGCTGCGAACACCAGTGACAACATGTGCCTCCCTGTACTCTAAGGACAGGTGCACATAGCATCCCCATCCCTAGCAAAACTTCACCAGCCTCCACTAACAACTGTACCTGAGGAAGTCACAGGCACCACAGACACTGTTTACTGCTGAAGACATCAGATGGAGATTGAAGTGCTGCATGCACCGAGAATGAAAAATGCTATAGATATAACTTCAGGAAGAAAATCTTCCTCTATGAAAGGTGTCAAAAAGACAGAGAAAATCAAAAAGGTTAGAAAACCTATATAACAAAACAATAACTGAAAGCTTTCCAAGTCTAGCAGGAGATTTAGACATGAACATAGAGAATCTCAGAAATCCTCAAATAGCAGACACAATGCCAAAAAGGTCTTCTCCATGCACAAGATTGTCCACTTGTCAAAAGTCAAAGACAAAGAGAAAAGGAAAAGCAGAGAGAGAGAGAAACATCTACTTACTTATAAGGGGGCTGATATTACAATAACAGCAGTTTTCTCAGCAAATACAAGCCAGGAAAGAGAGATTGGGTGATAGTTTTCTTTCAAGTATTGAAGAAAAGAATTTTTTAAAAGTACTGTTATTCAAAGTTTAACTTTAACCAGCATTTTTTTTTTTTTTTTAATGAAGGAAAAGGAAGCAAAGTCCATGCCAGACCTGAAAAAGCAGGAATCCAAACCACTAAGCCAAGCATAGAAAAAATGCTCATGGGAATCCTGTACCTGGAATCTAGAAAACAATGTCTATAACCATGAAAGCTTATGGATGTTTAAAACCCGCTGGTAGACCAAACACACAAAAGGAAGGGAGAGGACTGAAATGGTACACTACAGAAAAACACCAAAGCACAGTGATAAACAACAAAGAAACAAAGAACGTACAAAGCAATCAGAAATCAATCAATATAATACAAATAAGCCCTCACATATCAGTAGTAATCTTGAATGTAAATGGATTACCTTTTTCTTTCCTTAAAAGATATAGACTAGCTGAATGTAATAAAAATGACCCAACTATTTAATATATGCTCCTTATAAAAACTCCTATTACCCAAAATAGCACAAATAGACTGAAAGTAAAAGAAAGCAAAAAGATATTCCATGCAAACAGAAACCAAAATAGAAGGGAGAGCTATACTTAAATTAGACTTTAAATCAAAATCAATAAAAATGGGCAAAGAAGGTCATTATTTAATGATAAAGAAAACAACTCACCAAGAGGATATAATACTAAAGATATATGTGCCTAACACTAGGGCACCCAGATAAATAAAGCCAACATTATTAGATTGAAAGGGAGAGATACAGTCCAATACAATATTGAAGACATCAACTCCTCACACTCAATTTTAAGCAAATCATCACCCTGGACTGTCCAAGCCACAGCTTGCAAGATGCACATGGATAATGGGAGGACTTTTGTGCTTAACTTTGATGGTGGATATCACAAAAATTGGAGGGGAACCTTTCTTTCTTGTTTCTGTTTTTTTGCTCATCAGCTTCCATTAGTTTTTGTGTATTTAATGTGTGGCTCAAGGCTGGTATTCTTCTTATAATGTGGCCCAGAGAAGCCAAAAGGTTGGACACCCTTTTAATATTAAGAAGGAAACCAGATTTAACTGCACATTAGACAAAATTGACCTAACAGTCATTTAAAAATCATTTCACACCAAAGCCATAGTATATTTATTTTTCTCATCAACACAAGAAACATTATCTAGGAAAGAGCATATGTTAAGCCACTAAACAAGTCTCAGTAAATTTTAGAAAAATCAAAATCATAACAAGTATATTTTTGAACCACATTGAAATATAACTAGAAATCAATAACTGGAAGAACTTTGGAAATAGCACAAATTCATAGAAATTAATACATGAGAAAAATGTGCATGAGAATGTATATGTAGAAATATCTATTAAATATCTTTTTTATTTCTTATCTAAATTCTTGTATTTTATTTGGTCTAATATTCACTGCAATCATTATGTTCAACAGTTCATCATATCTGCTGCTGTGTCACTAAAAACTTTCAGTTTAGCCCCACAATATATTCTAGTGATATCGGAATTTCGTCCTCAGTAGGTTCTTGGTCTCAGGGAATTGAAAAATGAATCCACAGACCACAGATCAGTTGGAAGACAGGATTTATTTACAGAAAATAATACAAAAGATGCCAAAGCTCCTAACAGAGAACCCAGGTAGAGGGAAAAAAGCTCTCTGTGCTCTTTGTCCACAGGTATATATACTCACATGGGTTCCTTGTAGTTACATGAGGCCAGGACTTAGTAACAAATAAATAGACACAGTCCCTTCCTCTGGGGCAAGGTGAATGAACGTATTAATGAATGGACACAGTCCGTTCATGGAATTGAAGGCTAGGAAATTTACATGAAATTGACCTAGGCATAGAAAATGACGGTTCCCTGTTTAGCTGTAAGTGCAAGGGGAGGGAGACACTTAGACACTGGTGTGTCCCCAGCAGTTGTCCAGCCCCTCTGGCTAGTGGAGCCTCCGGTGGGGGCCTCCCTGCCTACCCTCCAGCCCACTGGTTCCTCTTCCAGGTGCCACCACACCAACACTGCCAAGGCCGAGCTGCAGGTTCTCCAGTTCAGCTCAGCTGAACTGGCTGGGGCGCCACCTTTTCTGTATCAATACCTTGATGATCAAACACTACCAGGTGGGAATATCATCAATCTTCAGTTCACAATAAAATGTATGTCTGTAGCTCAGACCGCAATTTGTAAATAAGTAACTGCCTATTCTACCTAGCCATTTGAATATTCATTATAAACTTCAACTGTTCAATTGTGGTGACAAAACCTATACAAATATAAGCAAAAAGAGAAAAATTCTGAAAAAAATAGACTAGTTCTTCAGGGATTAAGGTAACAACTATGAAAAGGCTTAACTTTGAATAAGTGCTTTTCTACATAAAGAGAGGGTAAATACTTGAAAACTAATGGCTGGGATGAAACAATTTCAAATTTGATAGAAACTCTAAGAGAATCATAACAAAAGCAGCATGTGGGAGTGTGGACATAGTACACATGTAATTCAAATATACATTTGAGAGAGTAAGGGAAATGAGAATTACTGTTAATTTTGTATCCAAAACATTGTGAGCCAGAAGATATTGGAACACTAATTTAAAGAACTGAGAAAAAATAAATAGTTGTCAGGAAATCATGGAGCAGAGGATTTAACAGCAGTGTACTTGAACAACCAGAAATATTACAGCAGTTGTTTAGCCTGAGGAAAATAATCTCAGATTAAAATTGGAGCTACAAAAGAAAAGGCAAACAAAAAGTTGAAGAAACTTTGTCCAGTATTCTGTAATCTACTGACTGATGGCAGATCTTGCAGAGACTCTACACTGGGTTTATGTCAGTGATAATACTTTCTTACCATCTACTAACTTCCTTAAATCACATGAGTAATGTACATTTTCTGACAACTTAAAATGTTCAGTATGTGAATAAATAATTATTAATTAAAGTGATTACTAATTAATGAGATGATTTACTAATGTGATTTCAATAAATGATTGTTAATTCAACTTGTTTACTGTGGATTTATGTAATTTTTTTTAGTGTCAGAATAGATGAGCATAGTCTGATATTGCTCACAAAGCTAAAAAACTTGTTTTTGCATGCTGTTCTTCCCTAAAACTTTCAGCTTAATACCATTAAATAATCAATTTTATATTATTTGTATGTTTATGAAAGGAATTTCATAATTTATTTTCTATTCAAGATTTATGATTAATTATTAAAATCATAATTATGAATTTCTTACTCTTATGTAAATTGACATTTATTTTATTTTATGTTTCTGCAAAGCCTACCTTAAATGAAAAAGAAAGATGTCTAATTTTTGCTAATAGTTTTTGTTACCACTAATAACTAGACATTCCTTGCAAGTGACAGAATCAAGAAAAACGTAATTACAAATATAAAATCTATTGATTCAGCAAATATTTAAAATGTAGTTGCAGCAATTTTCTGTTAAATTATGACTACATGAAATTTGATGTCATTTCGTCTGGCAATATGTTATGTCATAAATGATAAATTTATATATAGATTTTGTTATTAAGGATTAAGTAAACATATTTTCAGTGTTTCCTTAAGAGAGTTTCGCAGCACTTGAGAGTAGCATAGTGAAAATATTATTAGCCTATTGAATTCTGTGTTGATACTTTTATGCCTAAGCACATTACATAGTTTACTCATTATTTTCTGGCTTCTAATGGGGCTGACAAAAAAAGATTGCTGTTGTCAGTATTCTGCTTGTTTATTTTTACGGTATTCTGTCTTCTATTTGATCTTAAAATTGTTTCTTTTGGCTTTAATGTTTCTACAATAACTAAAATCTGTCTAGATTTGCTTGAGTCAGTAAAATTGCCAAACAGAAGAATATATTTTTCTTTAATTATGAAGATTGTTAAAAATATCTTTGACTATCACTCTTGTTTATTTATTTATTTATTCTAACAATATCTGTCAGATGTCCCAAAAATTTAGTAAGACTAAATATTACATGAAATCCATGTGCAAATTTGTACTTATATTCATGCAGGTTAGGTACACTTGTCTGAGTCTCAGGCTAAGATCCAATTTTTCTTTGTCTGCCTAGAGCAGGCCAAAGAGAATATCTTTCTCTTTCCCTAACGTCCTTCCTTCTTTCCTTTCACTAAGATTTTCTGTTATCTCTTTTTTTTCAAAAGACTCACTCCCAGCTTTCCCCTTTTGTATATACCGTGTATACTCGAGTATATATGGTATTTCTTTCATGTTCCTGGTTTAGCATTAAAATTCCAGCCTTTAATTCAAAACACATTTGCATTCAATTCTATACCATCCATCGTAATGCTAATGTATTATCACTTCGAGTGTTTCTCTTTTTGTCAACAGTTGCTATTTCCTTCTTTAATATCCTTCTATATTTTAATATGGTAAAGCCTATTTTATCCCGTATTGCATATGCACTGTTTCTAGTAATGGGAGAACTAGCCATGTACGCTTGTTGTTACATTCTACTAAAATTGGAAATAATCAGTATACTGTCATGTCCTACACTGATATAATAATTTGTTTTTATCTTCATATCATATAGGATAGAACTGACATTTGCCAGTGTACTTTCTGGGATTTTATAACCATTGGATAGGAATATATGAGAGCATAAAATTCATTTCATCTAAGTTAATTATTGTACCTGTCTATCTCTGCCTCTTAAGAATCACACAAATTATTTTACAGTATGTTAAATCATATGAAATATGATCCTCAATTTTGTATAATATATAAGCAATCTGAAGTTTGATTATCATGTATTTTTATGTAGAAAAGTTTTTATATATATTCATATATTTAGATCTTAAATGTCTATATATCTATATATTTACATATACATGCTTTTGGGGTCTATTTTAATATGTTGATATTATTATATTTAGAAAAGTTTCTTTCTAATTATAGAACTAACAACTCAAATTATACCCATATTAATTTTAATGTTACATCTTAATTCAGCAGACATTATTTCTACAGGATTTATGTCTGTTTAGACAGGCTATATACTTTTCTGCTTTCAGTCTAATTTTGAACTATGAAAAATTACAAGTTAACTAGATGTTTACCCTGGGCCTAAAAGTGCGTAAAACAATTCTGCATGAATCTTTAAAGGATATGATATAACTATTTATAAGAAACTCAACCAGAAATAATTATATAATAGTTTAATTAAAATAAATATTTTTCAAATTTCTTAATTTCTGTTTGAAAAAAGCAGAATGTGGCTACTGTTTATTTTTCATTTTAAGCAAACATAATAATATCTAATGTATCTATTATTGCCAAGTTATTGAATGGTATTTTTTAATTGTACTTGATGGAAATAAATCATAGTCAGAAAATGTTCCTTAAAATTCTGTTTCATTCTACACATATCAAAACTTTATATAATGAATATATTTATGTTGACAATTTCTATCATAATTGTATATATTTTGGAATTGTATAAATCATACCATTGATCACATAATTCTATCAAAAAATAAACCTTCAATTTTTTTTAAATAAACCTAAATATATGCTTTCTCTCATTTCAGCTGTTATACTTTAATTTTCTCTAATATAAATTTAAAAGTTGTTATATACTATATAATAAGTATAAATGATTATGACAGGAGCTCTAATGATTTCAACTTTTAAGATGGAATGATGGTGAACATTAACTTTTTTTTAACCATAATGCTATACTGAAAAATATTATGGTTGAGTGGCCATTTTTACACTAACACTGGTAGCTCAACAAAACTAAGAAACATTTTCAAAGGTCTTCAATATATATAACACCTACCAGTAAAATATAGTTACTTCACTTTTTATTTTCTAAGTCAGGAAGATTGAATTCATGCCATCATTTGCAGTTTTCATAATTTCCTAATTTGAAATGAAATAATAAATTAATAAATTTAAAAATGAAAATTGTATTTAATATTATTTAAATAATAAATTAATAAATTTTAAAAATGAAATAAGATGGAAAAATATAATCATGAGATGTACTCTGAAGCATTTGGTTGTGTACTTTAACCTTTTTAGTATTCTGAATTTCAGCAGATGGTCATTCTAGCTTTTCCCAACAGGGGTTTGAGTGTTTAAACAGAAGAGAAATGTCCCTCCAATCAAATTCTGAGCTCTGAAAAGGTCAATTAGTATACTACATGGCAGTTATTCTCAAAATGTATTAAACATTAGCAATCTGACAACTTATTCTTTTGACAAAATGTAAGACAACTTTCCACATGAGAAAGCTTTTAACAAGAAAGAAAAATGCAAGTTATTTGACAATTTTTATTACAATCTTTACTAACATAAAAATCGCATGGAATGAGAACTCAAATATTATACTAATATTTACCTTTAAAAATATGTTCTATAGGGTGGTACCTGTGGCTCAAAGGATTAGGGCACTGGCCCCATATACCAGAGGTGGTGGGTTCAAACCCAGCCCCACCCAAAATTGCAAAGAAAAAATAATAATAATAATAAATAATAATAATAAATAAATATATATATGTTCTAAAGATTGAACGATTTACATATTTTTATATCCTTATGTATATCTGGATCTATTTATATATTTATATGAATACTGAAAATGAAGTGTATATTATACATTCAGTATCACTCTTTCAGAATGAATTATGTAGAAATATTACTTGAAATTTTAGAAAAATAGCACTGCTCTTGGTGAAGAAAATAATGGTAGCTATGGAATATTTTGTCAAAATAACTATATGGAAATATTGAAAATGTTTCTGCTGAAACACAAATCTAAAACATGCTTACACATTATATAATCTTGTGTAGTACTATTATTCATATTTTATTTTTTAACTTAATTTGTTATCTTTATTATTCTGTAACTTTCATTTAAATATATTTGTAATTGTTCATATTTTGCCTAATTCAAAGTCATTACATTTCATGAGCCTTTATTTCTGTGGTAAAGATTACAAGGGAGGTAATACAAATATTCACGGAGTGAATACAAATGAGCTCACCTACGTTGATTACTTCAGAAGATGCATATGCAAAGAAAAACAAAACTAGATAAATTTAAAGTATGACCACTTCTAATCAGTTTTTATGGCAGAAAACATAATTTGAAATCAGTGTAAAAGAAAGAATATGAACAGAAGAATTAAGGCAAGTAGAAGAGCTGAGAGGACAGAATTATAGAAGAGGCCAAAAAATAGAGTGGATGAGGAGAAGTTACCATTAGATACATATTTGGAGGGACACATGCATTCAGTGGTGGAACAACTTTAATTTAAAACAAGGAAAAATTAATAAAATTCAGTAAAATGATATTTCCTGAAAATTTAAAAATACATCATGCAAATTTACCAGTGTTAAAAATCTTAAAGTATTAAAAATATTGCAAACTCAAAGAAAATAAAACTTATTTTAATTAATGGCTTGCCATAGTTCAACTGTTTTTTCTTCATTAATGTCTTTTTTTCCTTGAATCTTTGTATCAGTGATTTCATAATTTCAATTTAGCATTTTCTGTTTCATAATTAATTGATTTAAATTATTACATTAAAATTTTATCTTTATTATTAATTACTTATTGATAATTTCACGGAGAATTTTGAAATTATCAAATTTGAGAAAATTATATGAGCATTTTTCTTATGTGTACTTTAAGATATTAGGTCCTAGACAGTGGCAAAAATGGCTGACTAGATACACCAACTATTGCAGTGTTTCAGTAAGAAGAAGTTTTAGATGAAAAAGAAAAAATGAGCCAACACACTTGAGAGATCAGGTGTGAGTGTGAAGAAAAGGAATGAGAACCTTAAGGAGATTCCATGAGAAGTTATGGAGCAGAGAGGAAGGTTGGAGTCTAGTGAGAAGGATAGATGGACAAGTTGTTACCCCTCTCTCTCATCTGACAGTTGGAAAATTCCCAATCTGTGAAGATCTTTGGGCTAGTGCTGCCAGCAAGCTCGGAGCTTCTTGTGGACAAGGGCACCAGGCACCTAGCTTCCCTGGAGAACATCCCATCTCCACAGACCTGACATAGGAGAGCAGGTGCCATGTTGCTTCACTGCCTTCAAAGTGCCTTTGTCCTCGGAGGTGGTTTCAGTTCCTCAGATTTCATTTTGCACATTTCCACACAGACATTTACCAACTGTTCTGCAGACTGCATAAGCCACAGGGGTCCAGTTGGTCCCAGGTGATCTGTGTGATGCCAATTCCTGGACATTTTGGGGAGTTATGTTCCTGGAGAAAGAGACAGACATGATTAGAGTGCTAGCTTTCCTCCATTCAGAATCTTTTTCCCAGCTTCTTCTCCCCCACCTGCAACTATTGAGTGAGACGATTGGGTCAACACTGAAACTTCTAAAGAGAGTGGTGGCTCCAACCTTTCCTCTAGGGATCTTACACCAAACTGAGGAGTGCTCTGACTGTGACTGTGAACTCTCTGAGCACTGGCTGTCCTTGGTGCCGCTCACCTGGCAACTCCATCAGAGCAGGATAAACTCAAAGACAGAGGGACACTGGACCTCCATTAGCACCCCATGGACAACTTGGGACCAGTGTATTTCTTCCAAGAATGGTCAGAGATTGATCTATGGGGACCCAGGAGAGATCCACAGGCCAGATCCACACCCTCAGGTCTTAATGACATTTTTTTCTGGCCACCTAGGGGAAACTTGTGAATTAGTCTCTGGAGGTGAGTGTGCTCAAATGTGCATGTCAGGAGGTAGAAGGTAGAATGGGCCATAACCGCAGCATGCAGCACAATTGACACCCTCCAGTGCAATGTCATCCAAATGCTAACTTCAGAGTCCAGACACCAGAATGGTTCAAGAGGGAAAAAAATATATATATATATATTTTAGTAAAGTTCTCCTCAACAGGACAAACAATAATCTACAATCTACCTAACTTATCAATTCTTTCAATAAATGTGAATGGACTGAACTTCCTTTTCAGGAGACCTAGACTGGCTGAATGAATAAAATAATATAAGCTAAGGATCTTATGTCTCCAGGAAATGCAGCTAATCAAGAGGAACTCATTCAGATTCAAGGTTAAAGGATGAGTACAATATTATATGCATGTACATGCAAAAGAACATGGTACAATTATTCTTATATCAGATAACATAGAATTCAAAGTTGAGGAAATTAACAATTTTTTGGAAATACACAACCTCCCAAAGGAAATCAAGAAGAAATAGAACTCCCAAATCGACCAATATCAAGTAAAAAAATTAAAGCAGAAAAAAAAAAAAAAAAAGAAAAGGGTTCCAACTAAAAAAATTCCCAGAACAGAGCTTCATAGCCTAGTTTTGCACCCTTACAAAGAAGAACTGGTACCTACACTGCAGAAATTATTTCATAATATCGAGAAGGAAGGAGTTCTTCCCAACTGAATCTATAAGGCCAATGACACCTTGATAACAAGGTCAAGAATGACATAAACAAACAAAGAAAGCTAAAGACCAATATAACTTGAATTACAGATGCAAAAATTCTCAATACAATTCTTGAAAACCAAATTCAGTAGCACATCAAAAATAATAATAATAATAATCCACCACGACCAAATGGACATCATCCAAGGGAGGCAATGATATTTCACTGTGTGAAAATCTATAAGTATGAGTCACCACATAAAAATAAACAAAAACAATATGATCATCTCTACAGATGCAGAGAAATAATGTGACAAAATTAAGCACCCTTTTATGATAAGAACTCTTAAAAATATAGGCATAGATGGAACATTCCCAAAACCTACAAAAGCCATACACGATAGTCTCAAAGCCAACATAAGACAGAATGGAGAAAAATTAAGATAATTCCTGCTTAAATCTGGTACTAGAAGAGGTTGCTCTCTGCCACAACTTCTATTTAACATAGTTCTAGAAGTCCTATCCTGAGCATTAGAAACTGAAGGAAATCAAGTGTATTCAAATGAATATAGGAGAGGTCAAACTGTCATTGCTGACCATATGATCTTATATCTGGATAACCTCAAAGATTCTGCCAAGGGATTCTTGGAAGTGGTAAATAAATTCTGCAGCATCTGAGGTTACAAAATCAATGTACACAAATCAATAGCATTCCTATACACTAATAGTCAAGCTGAGAATCAAATCAAAGATTCCATCTCTTTCACAATAGCAACAGGGAAAATAAAATACCTAGGAATAGTTCTTTTTTGCATAACTTATACTCCCCCCTATGTAGTTAGTGAAGAAAGAATTCACAGAGGATGTAAACAAATGCCAAAATATATCATTCCCATGTATCAGCAGAATCTACATTGTTAAAATGTGTATACTATCCACAGTGATCTACAGAGTCAATTTAATCCCTATTAAAATACCTAAGTATTTTTAGATATATAGAAAAAATAATTCTATGTCTCATAGAAAAACAGAAAAGAGCCCAAATAGATGAAGCAAACTTAAGCCAAAGAAATAATCGAGAGGCATCACTTATCAGACTTCAACTATATAAAAGTCTCTAATAACCAAAACAGTATTGTACTGGAACAAAACAGAGACACATAGACAAATGGACCATAACGGAAAACCCAGATATAAGACCATCTGCATATTGCCATATGGTCTTTACAAAGCAGAAGAAAACATACTCTGGGAAAAAAACATGTCAATAAGTAAATGGTGCTGGGAAAATTTGATAGGCACATGTATAATATTGAAACAGGATTCACATTTGTCACCATTCACAAAAATTAACTCACAATGGACAGAAGAATTAAAACCAGGGCATGAAACTATAAGAATTCTAGAAACATGTTAGAAAATTCTAATAGACATCTGTCTCAGCAAAGAATTTACCAAGAAGACACCAAAAGTAATCACAGAAACAACAAAAATTAACAAATGGCACCTGATTAAGTTAAAATGCTTCTGCATAGGCAAGAAAATTATGAATAGAGTTAATAGGTAACCTACAGAATGGGATAAAATATTTGCATGCCATATATCCAATAAAGGGCTGATAACCAGAATCTATGAAAAACTCAAGCAAATCAGCAGGAAAAAGTCAAATAACCCCATACAAAAGTGGGCAAAAGATATGAGCTAAGGCTTTTCAAAACAAGATAGAGTAATGGTCAGTAAGCACATGGGAAAATGCTCAATGTCCTCAATGTTCAGGGAAATGCAAATAAAAAATTTGATGAGATATTACCTAACTCCATTGAGAAAGGCTCTTATCAAATAATCTCCAAACAGCTTGTACTGACTGGCTATGGAGGAAAAGGAACACTTATACACTGTTGGTGCAATTGCGAACTAGTACAAAGGAGTATGAAGATATCTCTTTTGAGATACTCCCCCTTGGCCATCTGGTGACCATGGTGATATTCAGCAATGAAGTATGTGCCACCATTTTGTAGGATGAATTTGAAGACTTAATTGTCATATCTTGTACCATAACAACGGTGATGGCCACCTCAGAAAAAGGATTCCAAAATTCCTTTGAAGGGTGGACCTTGTGCTGGTGTCAGTACATAGCTCCTCCAGAGGAGTACTTCAAAGATGACCAGGCTTATATTCAGCAATGTGGTATGTAGAATTTTTTAAAGGTGAGTTCACAAACTTTATTGTCTGACTTTGCATACAAAGCCATAGTTTTAGTATATTTACAGACCTGGGCAACCATCACCAAGTTTGTTTCTATAAAAGTAAAATGGTGCAGTCATAGCTGTCTTCATGTTAAAGGAAATCTTGATATTTTGTCAGATCTCAGTTGTAAGTTTTGACACCACAGACATTTCCTTGATTTTTTCTCTTATAATTTTATTTTGTTTATTTTCATAAATGTGAATATATATATATATATATATATATATATATATATATGTAAGATGAAAATCCCTATCTTGTTTAAATGTAAATTTTATTTTTGGAGCTTTATACATAGAATCTTCAGTTGCTAATTTGATGTCAAAATAATACAGTATTTGCTTCTGTGACCTTCCTTCTAGTCAAAAACATTAAATAGTCTGAGCTATGATTGGAAATCACTGCCAAAAAAAGGCAGGGGCATTTTCTTTTCCATGCTGCAAAATGCTCTGTGTAGCTGAAATCATTTATAGGTTTTGCTCTCCCGTAGTAAAACAATAAAGTAGTTGGAAGTTATTTCATAATCTCATTAATTTTTCATTGATAACATTATTGGAAATGTGATGCTTTAATGCTTACATCCATCCATTTATTGTTGATATATATATATTTATAAGTAACCATGACTTATTGATATTGTAATAAAGATTTATTTTGGGTTAGGCAATAAATTCAATTCAGAAATATATGATACATTAATGTTAAGAATTTATGCATTTTAATAGAGTATCTATTAGTTTTTAAACCACTTACCACTGATTTTTTATATTTTATGACTATAACAGAAAATAATAAGCAAAATATTGCCAGTAAAGGATGCATGTCATATTAACCAATGATCTGACAACAGAAAACTAAGAACATATAGGTGAGTCAAGGTATTAGGAATGTTAGAAAGAGAGGCAGGCATTTTTGCAATAGACTACAGACCAGCCCCAACCATTTGTCATAAATTTTAATTACTGATTTTTTTTTACCGTTTTGTCCAGTTCTCTTCTCATCATAATTATTTCTGATGTTTAATATCTGCATATATATTTACTCAGATACTCTACACCCCAAACTGTTATATATATCGTTGTTATTTTCAATTCACCTTAACCATCCATTCATAGGTCTTAGCCTACACTTTATAGGTGAAAAAAAAAGCATTATGCACACACTCTTTTGACCATCCTTCCTCCCATTGTCCACATGAGAATGGTCCTTGTTCCTGGAACATTTAATTACAGAGAGAGATAAAAAGTCTTTATATCCTGTGCAGGGTTTGTCATCTTGCATAGTAATTAACTATGCATGTTTCACTTCTAATGTATACTCTTCTTATTATTAAATGTATGTATTTTTTGTCACCTGTCAACAAGTTCTATATGTTCCATTGGAAGGTAAGGAAATGTACTTGTCTTTATACTGCAGCATGAGAAGAGTTTATGCAGCCCAAATGCCTTGTGTGTGCTGCCAGGAGGGGCCTCCTGGCACGGAGCACTGATGCCATTACTGAAGCCGAGTTTGATCTGTCACTTCTATAAGTAAATAAAGCATTGTTCCATGAAGTTCTTGACTATTTTATGTTTTCTTGGCAACTCTGATACTATGATACAGTGGGAAAAACTGCTCTGGTTTCTATTACTGATAATAGTCAGAGAAGACATTAGCCCCAAACTTATTTCTAGCAAATGCATTATTCCAGTATGCAATAATCCTCTTCATCTTTCTAATATCTAAAGTTCTGAGTGATAGAGAAATGTTTACTCACTATTTAATGATCTCATACAGCCTCATGAATTTAAATGTCATCACCATACTAATAAATCTGGTTTTATAATCCTAAACTTGAGTTTAGAATTTAAGCTCAAGAAATTTATTCTATACCCAAGACTAAACTACAAATTTATACCAATGGCTAAAAGACACCCAAATCTGTATGTTAAAAACAAAATTAGGGGGGAGGAGGGGCAAGATGGCCAACTGGAGCCAGCTTTCAACAGAAGCTCCCGTCAAACGACAAGGATAATGACCAGAAAGTATCCAATAAAGTTGAAGACTGGGTGCTGAGCTGAGAAAGAAGAGTGATAATTGCATGTCACCTCTGCTGAGGCAAGCTGCGACTCCAAAAAAGCAAGTTTTAGGTACAAAACTCATCCCAAAGAAAAAGAGTGTCCATCCCTTCCTCCAAGAGAGGTTTTTGGTTTTGGGGGGTGTTTTTTGTTTGTTGGTTTGTTTGTGGTTTTTTGCTCACTGTGCGTTTTCTACAGGTGAGCAGTGAACTGAGGACCTCTTGTCTCACCCCACGGGAGAGAGTTGCTGGAAGCAGGGACTACTTCTCAAGAGGGTGCCTGCTGTGACCCTGAGCACTGTCTTGCTAGGCATGAAAGTTGAACTAACGTTTTCCCTGCAATTTTGAACTTCTAGTCCACCCTTCCCTCCTAGCCTGATGTTGGAGGCCTGACCCATGCAGAGGCCAGGATGTCTGCGGTTCATTGCCTAGACCAGGCACTGTGAGGGCTGTGGTAGAAAAGCTGCACTGTAGCAGTGAGCCCAGCAATAGTGCAAACTGACAAAGGGAGGGAGGACGTTGGGTTTGGCTCTGTGAAAGTGCAAACCAGCTATGGGAGGAGGCTTGCAAGCCAAGAGCCCCACTCCCTGCCTTTCCAGAGTCTCTGTGTTCATGCCCCACCCTGCTGTAGCCACCTCTTCAGCCACCTCTCTGGCCATGGGAGCTGCGTGAGAGCAGTGAAGGGAAATCTCCCATGAAGATTGACCAACAGTAGAGAAATCACAAGGGGGTCTAATTTTGAAAAGATACCTCCCCAACTCTGAGGACTGCCAGAGGAAGCCAGTCCTCACCTGCTGGGATTCCACTCCATTTACTCCAGAGTGGCTGGGACAAAGGCATGGTGGCTGAGGGAGAAAATTATTTGCTGACTTGTTATCCTTAGGCTTGGACTGAGCTCAGGTGGAACATTCCCTAGTTGCCATTGCCATTGAGTACCCAAGGCAGGTAGACTTCAGCTCTGTTAGCTGTGTGGTGGCAGAGCATAGTGGCCAGGTCATGGGGGCATTGAATTTTCTTTGACTCTGGCAAGTGCAAAGCCCTGCCACATCTGCTTATTGGAGGGAACAGGACCACAGCCCCGTTGGGTGTGGGGTGATTTAGTTACTTTTATTTTTCCACAGCTGAGACTTCAACCCAGTGTCACTGATCCACTATGACCAGACAGAGGTCAGCTGTATATAATAAGACAGAGCCACTTAACCCCACCACACCAAGCATGTCTCCAGAGTCTCAGACTGTACTACTGCATGGGTCCTTTGCAAAGCTGTAGGGGAAAAAAACTACAGTCACCAGTCCCAGCTCCATGGCAAAGGGCTGGTTAATGACAATTCCAGAAACCTGAAATCCAATTTTGCCTTACCTGCCCATCTAGCTAAATAGTGAAAAACAATCATGGGGCAGAATCAGCAGATAAACTCTGGCAACATGAATAACCAACCAGAGTAGATCAAGTCCCCCAAGGAATGACAAAGTAGATACACCAGATGGTCCCATTCATAAACAGATGTCTGAGATGTCAGAAATCTAGTTCAGAATTTGGATGGCAAATAAGATTAATAGAATGGAAGTAAAGCTGGAATCAGAAATTCTAGGAATAATTCAAAAAGTGTCTCAAGAATTCAATTAATTCAAAGACAAAATCACCAAAGATTTTGACACAATAAGAAAATAATTTGCTGTCCTCCAAGATAGGAGAAGTATAGTAGAATCCCTCAGTAACAGAATGGAGCATGCAGAAGAAAGAATATCTGACATTGAAGACAAAGTTTTGAAAACTCCCAAACGCTCAAAGAGGAAGAGAAGTGGACAGCAAAAAATGGGTCATTCTCTTAGAGAACTGTGGGACTTCTCCAAAAAAGCAAATATCTGCCTTATAGGAATCCCTGAATGAGAAGAAGATGTTACAAGAGGCACAGAAGCTTTACTCCAAGAGATAATTGAGGAGAACTTCCCCAACATAGCAAGAGATACTGAAATTCAGATAGCAGACAGTTTCAGAACCCAGCATGACTCAATTCAAATAAAGCATCTCCCAGACACATTATAATTAACTTTGTTAAAACTAATATGAAGGAGAAAATTATGCAAGCAGTCAGACGTAGGAAAACCATAACCTTACCTATAAGGGGAAGAATATTAGAACTGCAGATCTCTCCACAGAAACGTTACAGGCCAGAAGAAGATGGTCATCAACTTTTAACCTTCTAAAACAAAAAAACTTTCAATCCAAATCCTATATCCAGCTAAACTGAGTTTTATTTATGATAGAAAAATTACATATTTTAATGACATTGACACATTGAAGAAATTTGCCATAACTAAACTAGCTCTCCAGGATATTCTCAAACCCATCCTTCACAATGACCAACATAATGCTCTACCACCAAAGAAACTTTTGATCAAATCCCAATTCCAAAGTGGTGAAAGATGAAAAAATGTCCACTGGACTTTTGAAAAACTAGATGCCCAAAATACTACCAGGCTTATCAATACCCTCAATTAATGTGCATGGCTGAAATTGCCCTCTAAAAAAGGCACAGCTTGGCTAACTGTATACAAAAACTCAGGCCAGATATTTTCTGAATTCAAGAATCTCATCTTACCTTAAAAGATAAATATAGACTCAGGGTGAAAGGATGGACATCTACAATTCAGGCACATGAAAATCATAAAAAAAGCAGGCATTGCAAATTTATTTGCAGACACATTAAATTTATTTAAACCAACAAAAGTAAAGAAAGATAAGAATGATCACATCATTTTTGTCAAGGGAAACACTCAACAGGATGAGATTTCAATTATTAACGTTTATGTACTTAACCAGAATGCTCCTCAATTTATAAGAGGGAACCTAACAGACATGAGCAATTTGGTAGCCTCCAACACCACAATAGTTGGAGATTTTAACATGCCATTTGCCCTGTTGGATAGATCCTCCAATAAGTAACTAAGCAAATAAATTCTAGACTTAGCCATTCAACAATTTAATTTAACAGATATCTACCGAACATTTCATCCTAACAGAACTGAATACACATTCTTCTCATCAGCTCATGGAACATCCTTCAAAATTGAACACATCTCAGGTCACAAGTCTAACCTCAGCAAATTTAAAAGAATAGAAATTATTCCTTGTATCTTCTTGGACTGTCATGGAATAAAAGTTGAACTCAGTAACAACAGGAATCTGTATACTCATACAAAAACATTGAAACTAAATACCCTCATGCTGAATGATAGCTGGGTCATAGATGAGATTAAGAAGGAAATTATCAAATTTTTGGAACAAAATGATAATGACGACACAAATTACCAGAACTCCTGGCACCACAAAGTCAGTCTTAAGAAGGAAATTTATAGCACTGCAAGCCTTCCTCAAAAGAACGGAAGAGAGGAAGTCAACAAATTAATGGGACATCTCAAAAAACTGGGAAAGGAAGAAAATTCCAACCCCAAAGCCAGCAGAAGAAAAGAAATAACTAAAATTAGAATAGAATTAAATGAAATTGAAAACAAAAGAATTATACAACAGATCAACCAAATCAAAAAGTTGTTTTTTTGTAAAGGTCAATAAAATAGACAATCCTTTGGCTAACCTAACAGAAAAAAAAGAGTAACATTCCTAATTTCATCAGTCAGAAATGATAAAGGCCAAATAACAACAGAATCCTCAGAAATTAAAAAAAAATCCTTAATGAATATTACAAAAAATTCTATTCTCAGAAATATGAAAATCTAAAAGAAATTAACCAATGCTTGGAAGCACGCCAGCTCCCTAGACTTAAACAGAAAGAAGTAGAAATACTGAACAGACCTATATCAAGTACTGAAATAGAATAAAGTATACAAAATCTCTAAAAAAGAAGAGTCTGGGACCAGATGGCTTCAGATCAGAATTCTATCAAACCATTAAAGAGGAACTAGTACCTATATTATTTAACCTTTCCAAAATATAGAAAAAGAAGGAATACTTCCCAACACATTCTATGAAGAAAATATCACCCTGATCCCCAAACCAGGAAAAGACCCAACAATAAAAGAAAATTGTAGACTAATATCTCTAATGAATATTGATGCAAACTATTCAATAAGATCCTAGCAAACAGAATCCAACAACACATCAAACAAATTATACATCATGACCAAGTGGGTTTTTTCCCAGGATCCCAAGACTGGTTCAATATACATAAATCTACAAATATAATGAAACACATAAACCAAATAAAAAATAAAGACCCTACAATTCTCTCAATTGATGCAGAAAAAGCTTTTGATAATATCTAACATCCTTTCATGATCAGAATGCTTAAGGAAATAGGTAGTCAAGGGACATTTCCTAACTGATAGAGGCCATTTACAGCAAATCCACAGCCAATAGCATACTGAACAGATTAAAATTGAAATCACTTCCACTCAGATCAGGAACCAGGCAAGGTTTCCCCTTGTCTCCACTGCTTTTTAACATTGTAATGGAAATGTTAGCCATCACAAACAGTCAAGAGAAGGCAATCAAGGTTATCCAAATAGGATCAGAGGAGATCAAACTGTCACTCTTCACAGATGATATGATTCTATATCTGGAAAACCCCTGAGACTCAACTACAAAACTATTAGAAGTGATCAAGGAATATAGCAGCATCTCAGAATACAAAATCGATACTCATAAATCTGTTGCCTTTGTATATACCAACAATAGTCAAGCTGAAAAAAAAACAAACAAAAACTCTATTCTCTTTATAATAGTGCCAAAGAAGATGAAATATCTGGGAGTTTACCTAACAAAGGATGTGAAAGATCTCTATACAGAGAACTAGGAAATACTGAGAAAAGAAACAGTGAAGATGTTTAAAAATGGAAAAACATACCATGCTCATGCTGGGAAGAATAAACATTGTTAAAATGTCCATACTACCCAAAGCAATCTACACATTTAATGCAATCCTAATTAAAGCACTTCTGTCACACTTAAAGATCTGGAAAAATTAGTACTTTGTTTTATATGGAAACAGAAAAAACCTTGAATAGCCAAGACATTACTCAGAAATAAGTACAAATCAGGAGGAATCATGCTACTAGACTCAGATTTTACTATAAATCTATAGTGATCAAAACAGTATGGCACTGGCACAAAAATAGAGAGGTAGCTGTATGGAACAGAATTGAAAACCAAGGGATGAACCCAGACACTTATTGTCATTTGATCATTGATAAGCCTATCAAAATATAAATTGAAAGAAATATTTCTTATTTAACAAATGGTACTCAGTGAATTGGCTGGCGACTTTCAGAAGACTGAAATTTGACCCACACCTTTCTCCTCTAACAAAAATTGACTTTCACTGGATAAAAAACTTAAGACATGAAACCATAAAAATTCTTAGAGAGACTGCAGGAGAAACACTTGAAGAAATTGGCCTGGGAGAATACTTTATGAGAAGGACCCCCCCCGTGCAATTGACGCAATACCAAAAGTACATTATTGGGATCTGATCAAACTAAAAATCTTCTGTACTTCCAAGAACACAGTAAGTAAAGCAAGCAGACAGCCTTCAGAATGGGAGAGGGTATTTGCAGGTTACTTTTCTGACAAAGGTCTAATAACCAGGATCCACAGGGAACTCAAACTTATTAATAAGAAAAGAAGAAGTGATCCCATTTCATTGTGGGCAAGAGACATGAACAGAAGCTTCTCTGAAAAAGACAGGTGCATGGTCTACAGACACATGAAAAAATTCTCATCTTAAATCATCAGAGAAATCCAAACCGAAACCACTTTGAGATGTCATCTAACTCCAGTGAGAGTAGCCCACATCACAAAATCCCAAAACTACAGATGTTGGTGTGGATGTGGAGAAAAAGGAACACTTCTTCACTGCTGATGAAAATACAAGCCAGTACATTCCTTTTGAAAAGAAGTTTGGAGAACACTGAGGGATCTAAATGTAGACCTGCCATTTTATCCTGCAATTCCTCTACTAGGTGTATATCCAAAAGACCAAAAATCACTCTTCAACAAAGATGTTTGCATCAGATTGTTCATTGCAGCCCAATTTATAATTGCCAAATCTTAGAAGAAGCCCAAGTGTCCATCGACCCATGAATGGATTAATAAATTGTGGTATATGTATACCATGGAATATTATGCAGCATTATAAAAAGAAGGAGACTTTACCTCTTTTATGTTTACATGGATGGAGCTGGGAAATATTCTTCTTAGTTAAGTATCTCAGGAATTGAAAAAAAAAAACAACAATGTACTCAGTACTATTATGAAAATAATTTATAATCACTCACACTTTCATATGAAAAATGAATCACAACTACAGCTCAGTATGAAGGAAAGAAGGGGAGGGAGAGGGGAAGAGAGGAGGTTGGTTTGATAGAGGGAGGGTAAACAGTAGGACCACACCTATGGAGCATATTTCAAGGGTCCAAGTCAAGTCTATCATATATACAACACAAATGTCTTAGCACAGTGATTAAGTAAATGAGGTGAAAGCTATGTTAATTAGTTGGATGTAAGCACTCCAATTTGTACACAAAGTCAATACATGGAATCCCACACAGGCATATATGTATTCATGATCTATGTATACATGACTTAATAAAAGAAAAAA
>CAUYPK010062538.1:0-39183 GCA_963574355.1 Loris lydekkerianus | reverse complement strand
GACGGAATTAATTGACTTGTGTTACATTGGCAAAAGTGCACTGATTCAAATGGCGCTTATTTCAATTAAATTGAATAAATATTCACTGAGATATTACAGTTTAAAGTAGACTCATAAAAACGGACAAAACTTTTGAAATGACCTATAAATTGATAGTGATCAAACAGCATGATATTGGCACAAAAACAGAGAGATATATGTATGGAACAGAATAGATAACCAAGAGATGAACCTAGCTACTTACCGTTATTTGATCTTTGACAAGCCAATTAAAACATTCAGTGTGGAAAAGATTCCCTATTTAACAAATGGTGCTGATTGAACTGGCTGGTGACCTGTAGAAGACTGAAACTGGACCCACACCTTTCACCATGAACTAAGATAGACTCTCACTGGATTAGAGATTTAAACTTAAGACATGAAACTATAAAAATACTAGAAGAAAGTTCAGGTAAAACTCTTGAAGAAATCGGCCTTGGTGAATATTTTATGAGGAGGACCCCCCCTAGGCAATTGAAGCAGCATCAAAAATACACTACTGGGATGTGATCAAACTAAAAAGCTTCTGCACATCCAAGAACAGAGTAAGTAAAGCAAGCAATCAGCCATCAGAATGGGAGAAGATCTTTGCAGGTTATGTCTCTGAGAAAGGTTTAATAACCAGAATTCACAGAGAACTCTAACATTAGCAAGAAAAGAACAAGTGATCCCATCTCAGGTTGGGCAAGGGACTTGAAGAGAAACTTCTCTGAAGAAGACAGGTGCATGGCCTACAGACATATGAAAAAATGCTAATTGTCCTTAATCATCAGAGAAATTCAAATCAAAACTACTTTAAGATATCATCTAACTCCAGTAAGATTAACCCATCTCACAAAATCCCAAGACTAGAGATGTTGGCGTGGATGTGTAGAAAAGGGAACACTTTGACACTGCTGGTGGGAATGCAAACTAATACATTCCTTTTGAAAAGATGTTTGGAGAACACTTAGAGGTCTAAAAATAGACCTGCCATTCAATCCTACAATTCCTCTACTAGGTATATACCCAGAAGACAAAAAATCACATTGTAACAATGATATTTGCACCAGAATGTTTATTGCAGCCCAATTCATAATTGTTAAGTCATGGAAGAAGCCCAAGTGCCCATTGATCCACGAATGGATTAATAAATCGTGGTATATGTACACCATGGAATATTATGTAGCCTTAAAGAAAGATGGAGACTTCATGTCTTTCATGTTTACATGGATGGAGCTGGAACATATTCTTCTTAGTAAAGTATCTTAAGAATGGAAGAAAAATTATCCAATAAACTCAGCTCTACTATGAAACTAATTTATGGCTTTCATATGAAAGCTATAACCCAATTATAACCTAAGAATATGGGAAAAGGGGAAACGGATGGGAGGGGAAGGGGAGAATGGGTGGAGGGAGGGTAATTGGTGGGACCACGACTATGGTACATCTTACAAGGTAACATGTGAAACTTACTAAATGTAGAATATAACTATTGTGTCTTAACACAATAACAGGCAATGTCAGGAAGACAATATCAGGAAGACTATGTTAACCAATGTGATGAAAATATGTCAAATATTATATAAAACCAGTGTATGGTGCCCCATGATTTCATTAATGTACATAGCTATGATTTAATAATAAATAAATTAGAAAAGCAGGAAAAAAAATAAAAGATATGTGGAAATACTTATTTAAACAAATTAAATGTAAATCAAATAATATGGTTGCCTGGCCTCATAGGGTGTTAAAATGTTTGCTGCAACTTGCTCTGAAATTACAAAATAATAAATGGATGTTAGTATAGGGAAAATAATATACAAAATTTATAATCATTTTAAAGCGTTCAGTACAACTAGAAACACTAAAAATGTACTTTTTTAAAAAACTAAACAAAGCAACCCATGATATTTTATTAGTTAATAGTTAGAATAAAGAGCTTATAAAATATAAAGAAATAATAAGCTATTAGATGAAGTCAGGGAAACCATAATAAAAACTACATTGTATGCTAGATCCATAAAGATCAAAATGAATTGTAATTATTAGTTAGTATTGCCATCGATACTTTAAAATTCAAAATTCTTTGAATGTTTAATTTCATTTAATAAAAGTTATAAATTCTGTTATTTACAAATTTTGAAACTTGATTAAATAATCATGAACCTACGTACCAATACATACATTTATGAAATTGGGCATGAATTATATAGATAGCTATCTTTAAATATTGCATTTAATTTTCTTCTGCTCTTGTCAGAACTATTCATGTGTTCTGAATTGATCTCCTTTACTCATAAGAAAAAATATCAAGAATTGCCAGCTTCATTCCTGAAATTGGGCTATTTACCTAGCATATATCACTTCACCACACTATGGTCACCTTGCATAAAATATTTACATATTTCTAACCCTTTTGCCAGAGTATTATATCATGTAACTATGAGATTCAGAGCCAACCGTGCAATTTGAAAGTGTGGTTTAGTTTTGAGTTTTATACAATTCAGTTCACAAGCAGAGGATCTTTTATAGGTAAAGAGAGCATTAGTCAGGCATTGTGCAAATACAAAATTGAGAAAACACACTCTATTTTTGTGTCAAGGAAAAATGTTTTCCTACTATGTTTTGTTAGTTATATAATATAGGCTTTATATAAAACGTTATTATCTCTAATAGTCTAGAATAGTTTTCCCCTTGAAAGTGATGATGGAAAGCTTTAAATAACAAAATTAACATAAATTTCTTGCCTTGGTGAGATTCAAGATATGTATAAAAGCCGCTTGTAATGTTAAGAAGAAACTAAAAGTATATGGTCAAGATGAAGTATTTCACTGCAAAATAGTAAGATACAATTTACAGAAATATTTTATCTTAAACTGATTATATTAGGAGGCATTTCCGATTATGTTGTTTGCATAATTTAAGGATATGCATAAAAAAGGACTCAGTCTTGTAGCACTGACTCCTTTATTTTTTGCCTACTTATATCTTAGTTTTGGAAAAAATAACTTTCACTATTAAAAAAAACCCCAAGGTCACCAGTGACTTCCATGTTGTAAGCTCAGTCCTCACATACTTCCGTCCCCTGGTGTTTTTCTTCACTTGTACACTGGGACATTTCTCTTTTTTGGTTTTCTCCCTGTATCTCTGCTCTCTTGCAGTCTCATTTGTTGGCAACTTTTCAGCTTCTCAAATTCTAAACAGTCTTTCCGTCTCTTTTCTATCTCTGTACTCACTAGTGTGGCTCTTTCCTCCATTCTCACAAATTTAAATGTCACGTATAAGAGGATGTTTTTCAAATTTATGTCTCTATTTAGATTTCTCCCCTGGATCCCACACTCTGATGCACAACTGTCAATCTAACATATCCATTTGTAATCTAATAAACATTTCAACCTCAGCACCTCTCAAAATAGAAGAATTGAACTCTGATTTTATACCCCTGCCTCCTTTCTCTTCTCAATAAGTAACGACTCCATTCTTCATGTTGTCAGGCCTCACACAGAAATTTAACTTGATACATATGTTTCTGTCACCCATATACAATCCTACAAGTCAGCAAATATTAGTGAGTATACCTTCAAAATCTTCCCAGACTCTCCACGTTCATCCCTCGTTTCTACCACTAGCTCCCAGATCCAGGCAGCTGGTGTTTTTTGCAATAGGCCCATGACATTTTTTCTATTTAAAGCCATGCTCTACATAAGTCACTTCTTGAAACAGCAGAATGGCTGGCCAGGTTTATACTTAAGTGAGCCCGTAACAGGCTCCAATGTATTTCTTGTAAGTGGAACCCAAAATCTCTGCAGTGGACTATGCGGCGCTGCTCAGCTCCCGATCCCTCTTCCATCTCTGACTTGGTGCGCTCTTTTCTCCTTGTTACTTATTCTTCTCAGCTGCTTTGGCCTCATTGTTTTTCCACAACCACACCATGAACACACTTGAGTCCCATCTGGGCCTTGCACTTGTTCTTCTGTCTGGCTAGAAGGCAGAAGACTCCCTCCCCGTCTACCTGCCTGCATTCCCTCAGCCGTCTCTCCCTACTCTCCTGCAGGGACTCAACCCCATCTCACCCTCCCCTGAGCACTCTGCCCACTTCTCTTTCCTTCCTTGTATTTTTCCTTAGTGAACATCAGCATCTAGTGTGCAGTATGTGCTCATGTCCTTCACTCACTTCCACACTGTTCATCTTCTCTCTCTAAAATATCAAGTTCATGAGGGCCAGGATTTTTGTCTCTTTACTGCTATTTTTTTGATCAACATTGGTGCCCAATTTTAAGGAGGCCCTCAAAAAAATTTGTTATCTGTGAATAAATAAGTAAAAGTTTACAACTTGTGTGGTTGTTTAACAGAACATGTTTTGAGTCCTGTTCTGTGTCTTTACCACGTCTGTTTCTCTGCGTCTGGGATATTTCCTGTTCTTGGCTGACTTTAAACTCCACTATACTTACTTTGATCTTTGAATTTCATGACAGGCCCAATCAAATTCCAGCTGTACATATATATTCTGGTTTCTAGAGTCTCTGCATCTTGGTCACACCCTCTTGGCTGGTGAGACAGCCAGTTGCTCCACTGGCCTTGCCTGGACTCTCTTGCTGACCTGCCACCCCGGTGTCTGTCACTCACTTCTGAACATCAAGTCAGGCCAGGCTGGCTGGACTTTTGTCTCATTGCCTTTTAAGGATTTGTCTTTCTTGAACCTGGATGCACCCAAAAGATAGTACCCTCCTCCTTCCAAAAGGCATGTCTTACTCCATTTCTCTGCCTGCTCTAGCCAGCTTCATATCATCACAAGCTTTGCCGCTGTCTGATAAGACAGGACAAGTACTAGGGTGCCCAATTTATGTTTTTATGATCTTTTGCCTTCTCAGATATAAGCCACTTCAGGTGAATGTGAATTTTGGCCTAAATGAGGAAATAGCAAATTTCTGGTGCCCCCCAAATCCAATCCATGTTCCTAGGAAAAGGAGCATATGAGGCCTCTGGGGTGAGGGTGATTGCTCTGAGTCTGGCAGTTTATCAGGAGGGGACCCTGAAGATGGCCCATATTGGCTCTGCTCATCTTGAGAGAGAGAGAGAAAATAGTTTCTCCTCTCAGGATGATAATAAGAGAACGTCACTAGGGAATAGACCTCGGCATTACCCTTGACTATGTACCTTTTATTTCTTAGGAGTTAGAAATGAAAAAGTTATTTTTGTTTTTGTTCTTTTGTTGTTGTTTTTTCTTTTTTATGATTTGGTATTGTGAGAAAAACAGAAACAATTTTCATTAAGTTTGTCAGGTCTGTAGTAGAAGCATGCGCAACATGTACGTTGTTGTGCAAAACTGAAGAGACCCTCAACCTTGGTGGTTCTGTGCTCAACACATCTAAGATAGAGCAGATAGGGAGGAGGAAATACAAAAGAGGCAGATCTCATTAGAAGATTCACAGAGGAGTAGCCAGAGTGGCTCCTAAGTATATGGAGAGATGTACAAAGTCCTTATGCCATGTGTCCCAACCCCAAGTATAGACCACACCAACAGTAAATTCTAATGTGAACTATGGACTCTGTGTGATAATACTCTGCAATGGAGGTTCTCTCTATATATATTTACTCTACAAATGAGAGTAAAATCACATGGTGATATTGTAGAGCACTCATTCAATTAATAGAATTTGGAAGCTAAGTCAGTCCAAGTGTTGATGAGGGCACGGAAACCCCGGGCCTCATGAATTCCTAATGGATGGAGCCATCTGGAAACAAATCTGCCTGTAGAGCATGAAGTAGGCATGCAGGTAGCACGTCATTGGGATGGAATGTCTGGGAGAGAGTTTTTGCTTTACAGGCTCAGGAAAAGATAAAGAGGACAACAATTAGTGGGACGTGTGAGCTATGGCTGTAGAACAATAAGGCCAGTGTCTTTACATAACTAACACTGATCATGGGAAGGATTGTCAACATTTACTGGCATGGGCAACTGGGGCTTCACTTTCTTATCTCATTTTCCTGTGACATTGTGCCTCGCCACCACATTCATTTCCCATCTCAGCAGGACCTATTTTATTTTTCTTCATTCGCGTATCTGCCACTGGTTCTTTAGGTTTCATTGTCTCCTTGTAGCGTTTACTCTAACTGCCACACTTATATTCAATTGTCAGCCTATGAATTTTTAACAGTTTGTTTCATATCTCTCTTTCCATTACAATTCTGGCTAATATTATTAGAGTAATTCTTTAGTTTCAAAAGTCAATTAGAAAACGAATACACCATTCCTAGTTTCTGATGTGAGAGGCTTCTTCTGTGATTTCTACCCACCTGAATCACAGTCCAGGAGGGTCATTTTGATTAAATCAGTACAACGAGTAGGTGGAAAATTTTCATCATGAAAATGTTCCAGAAATAGGTGAGTTCAAACAAATGCTTATTATTTGTTGGGGGGAATGAAGGAGGGGAGAGCCTTCCAAGTGATGGGAAACTAAAGCAAAGAAGTGTTTGGAAGAGTGGAAAGTTGGCTGGGTTTAGCTGGAAGCGGGAGTCAGTCTGTAGTGGGGAAAGATAAAACTGGAGAGGTACAAAAGTGCTAGTTGACAGAGGACCTTGAATTATAGGCCAAGAGTTTAGACTTGATAGGGTAGGAGTAGCTGATTCCTGAACAGGAAGGTGATGCGATAAAAATGGCATTTGTAGAGATTATTTTAGCAGTTTACAAAGGAATACATTTAGCAAAAAGAGACCGGAATTACAATAACCAGCAAAGAAGTTATCGTAACCTCTGTGTGATTAGACTAGGCCTAAAGTAATAGAAAAAGGAAGAAAGTGATAAAAGTTCAGGCATCATAAAGCAAAAGGGTTTCAAAGCTGGGTTCCTGGATTGCCTATTTAGGAATTACCTGGGATGTTTGTTTAAAATTCATGTTCTTATACTCATGCTCCAAACTTTTCAATGTGATTCTTTCAGGGTGAGGATGGGGAGTGTTTTAACAAGTTTCCTACATGATTTTTATTTCCACATAAAAGTATAAGAATTTCTGTTCTAAAAGAAGAATTCAGAGAAAAGTGTGATTTTAAAATATAGGAGGGAGAAAAGAGAACAACGATCCCATATCAGCTGATCTAGGGGTCAGGAAAGATGATAGAGAAATAATAAAAAGGTAGATTTTATGGTTTAGCATAGTTTCAGGTTCACAACAAAACGAAGCAGAAGGTACAGAGATTTTCCATCTGCTCCCTGCTCCCCCACATCTACAACCTCCGTATCATCATCTCCCCGCAGAGTGGAATATTTGTTACAACTGGTGAACATACATTGCAGATTATTATCACCCAGAGTCCACAGTTCACGTTAGAATTTAGTGCTGGTGTACACTGTTATGTATATAATATCATCTGCCACTACAACATCATACAGAGTAATTCCACTGCCCTAACAACTCCCTGGGTTCCACGTACTCATCCCTCCCTCCTCTCACCCCCTGGAAACCATTGCTCTTTACACGTCTCCATTGTTTCATCTTTTCCAGAATGTTATAAAGTAAGAAACACATGATATGTAGCCCCCCACCCTTTTTTTTTTTTTTTTGGCAGTTTTTCTCCCGGGCTAGGCTTGAACCCACCACCTCCGGCATACTGGGCCAGCGCCTTACTCCTTTGAGCCACAGGTGCTGCCCAATATGTAGCCTTTTTAGGTAGGCTTCTTTCACTTAGTAAAAGGTAAAAATTAAGTTCATGACCTTTCATAGCTCATTTCTTTTTAGTGATCAATAATATACTATTGTCTGGATTTATCCATTCACAAATCAACTTATTCGTTCTCTTACTAAATGACATCTAGGTTGCTTTCAAAATTTCCACTTATGAATAAGGCTGCTACAGATATCTGCACACAGGTTTTTGTATAACACGAGTTTTCTTTCTTTCTTTTTTTTTTAATTAAATCATAGCTGTGTACATTAATGTGATCATGGGGCACCATACACTAGTGTGATAACATAAGTTTTCATCTCTTTGTAGTAACCACCAAAGATCAGGCCTGCTGGACCACATGGTAAGAGGATACAGTATTTAGTTCTGTAAGAGACTGCCAAGCTGTTCTCCAAAGTGCTGTACCTTTTGTATTCCCAGCAGCAATGAATGACGATTAATAGGAATGTGAAATAAAGAGTCTGAGTAATCACAGCAGAAAAGATATAAAATTGTATGGTTAACATGTTAGGATTAAAATAAATGAAAAATCTTATAGAAATGTCTGAGACATTGAAAGAGTTAGTAGGAAGTATGTATTAAATATAAACACTTGGAAAGTATTGTGGTTTTTCTGACATTTGAAACCATTAAATACTGGATGTTACTTTAAACAAAAAAGTAGAATCCAAGACATAGATAGGCTGAAATTTATGCGGCAGATAGAACAAAATTTAGCAGAGAAGGAGGAATAGCAAATAAAGCTGTAGAAAAGAATCAGATTACCCTTTGAGAAAAGTCTGGGAAGGAGAAACATTCAAAATAATTAAAAAGGAGAGGAAGATTTTGTCAGGTGTGCCCTTTCTATGGTTTGGGGGTTTCATATCTTAAGACTTAGTTGTTTGTTCCCCAAATTTGACTTGGAACAAGGATCAGTTGGCATGTTTAAAAAAATCTCAGACTCCCAAGCGCTTGTCTAAAACTAAATTGTCATATCTAAGAGAAAAACCCAGGAACTAGAACTTGAGTAATTTCTCCAATTTTATGATTGCTCAGAGGGTAATGTTACTTACCTGAGATTAACAATTCCTAAACCATCCATAGAGAGAAGATGATGCATGTCAAGGTAATTCAGTTGTAAAATATAGACTTGTTTCTAAGTCATAACTAAGTAAAATTACATAAGGTGCAGATGGCAGTACTCTTCTAGATTAAAACTAGCGCAGTGGTTCATAATCCAAGGTGTCCGTCTGGGAGATTCTGTAACACCTGGAGACCATTTGATTATTGCAAATTGTGGTGGGAGAGTGCTGCTGGCATCCAGAAGACACACAGACCAGTGATGCTGCTAAACATCTGACCACACAAAAGACAGCCCTGTCCTCTCTCCACAGTGAGGAATTATCAGCTCAACATGTCAATAATGCTAAGATGGAGAAATCATAGAAAAAAGGAATAATAGTTAAATACAACATAATAATCAGTTTGGGATTATAGTCAACATTTTCTTCTTCTTATTATTATTATTTTTTGAGACAGAGTCTCACTATGTCACCCTCTGTAGAGTGCTCTGGCATCACAGCTCACAGCACCCTCAAACTCTTGGACTTAGTGATTCTCTTGCCTCAGCCTGCTGAGTAGCTGGGACTACAGGCACTGCCACAACGCCCGGCTATTTTTTGGTTATAGGTGACATTGTTGTTTAGCTGACTCAGCCCAGGCTTGAATCCACCAGCTCTGGTGTATATGGCCATGCCCTAATCACTTAACATTTTAAATGACTGCAGCTAGAAAGATACTCTCAGACTACTTGTGAGAAGTCAGTGCATGAGATCACAGGTATATCATATAATAATAGTTATTTTTCTAAGCTGTGATGTTATCTGAATACAAAAATGAATGCCTTTTGTAGGATATTCATGCTGAAGTATGTAATTTTGAATGGCAAAGAAAAAAATGCACACACATGTGCATATATGCCTATATAGAGAGGCAAAATACGTGTGATAAAATATTAACAACTGTTAAGGTAGACTGTAGTCCCATCTACTTGAAGGGCTGAGTCAGCTGGATTGCTGGATCCCCAAAATTTGAGGCTAGCTTGGGAAACATAGCAAGACTCCCTACCTCTCCAAAATAATAAAATTAAAAAGGCAAATGATAGTACTGCTTACCACCCTAGATAGTCAAGGAGGAATAAGCTGTAATGTTTAATAGCAGAGCAGGGTGACCACCCTTGACAAGATGTATTGTATTTTTCTAAACAGCTACAAGAGAGAGCTTAACATGGACCCCTCACAGAGGAGTGACACCCAGATGCTGAACACCCTGACTGGATTACCACACCTTCTATGCATGAAACAAAATTTCATATAAATACATGTAAGTATAATGTATCAAATATAATGCATGCAAATATTAATTTATTATTCTTTCCAATTTTTGCTACACTTCATTATGCTTGAAATTTGTACATTAAAAAGTTGTGGAAGGTGTGATTGTAGGTATTTTAGCATTATATGCTTTGGATTTGGACTTACGGGTTCCTTATGCTTGGGTTAATTTGATATTGATTTCGACTTCCATCTTTACAGGATTGTAGGCCATTCCCATGACTTCTTGTAGATTCTGAGCTAGGTTTCCTAACGAAACCCGAAGTGTAGGCAATTGATGTGATGTGTGACTCAGTGAAGAATCGGGCAGCTTTGGGCCGTCTCCCTCCGTTATTTCACTTCTCTCCCCTCTTGCTTTTATCTAGATGGCTTTTGCTCTTTGGGGGCAAAAGATTCCAGACGGCCTCACTCTCTTTCACTTCTCACTGCTGGGTCTAATTACCTGTGTGGTACCTGTGAATGGGAAACTACCCAGTGGCTTTCAAAAACTGTCCCTTCAGGCACACAAAATAGGAAAAGAGAGAAAGAACCTCAGCGGTTTTTGCTTTCAGTGGAGCTATCTAAACCCTACCACAGCCACTTTCTAATCATGTGATAGCTCCAGTGACTGAGTCCCCACGGTGGTGAAGTTGTAATCTCTCACACTCTCTCTTTACTCTGCCTTACGTTCCAGGGTAATGAAAGATTTCGCTAAAGCGTGCCTTTCAGCTTTGGACAGTTTATAAGCCACTGCCACTTTTATTTTTAAAAAGCCATGACTCTGTCTTTTCTGTTGTCGAACATTTAAAAATATCTTGTGTGTTTATAGTACCTTGTGTGCTGGAGAGTTCTGTACATACTTGATAAGTTGTTAGAATCTAAGGTTTTTTTTTTTTTTGTTTGTTTGTTTTTTGAGACAGAGTCTCACTATGTCACCCTTGGTAGAGTGCTGTGGCGTTACAGCTCACAGCAACCTCAAATTTTTGGGCTTAAGTGATTCTCTTGCCTCAGCCTCCCAAGTAGCTGGGACTACAGGCCACAATGCTTGGCTATTTTGTTGTTGTTGTTGCAGTTGTCATTGTTGTTTAGCAGGCCTGTGTTAGGTTTGAACCCGTCAGTCCTGGCGTATGTGGCCAGCACTCTAACCTCTGTGCAACGGATGCCGAGTCTAGGGTCTAAGTTTTAAATGTGGTATTGTCAACAATTGGGCAGTATATTCAAATATTACTAAGGGATTCATACATAGAAGGGTGGAATTCATAGTCAAGAGTATTTCCTGAGAACAGTCAAGTTTCTGGACTCTTAAAGTCAGTTTCTTACACCAAATCCCAGGTAAATAAATGCAGTGATAGACTTTCATTGAATTTACTTTCTTAACTTTGATGTAAGTGGCTGTATATTGGTTACTGTTTACAGTCATGGAGAAATATTGTCATCTGATTTTTGAATGAAAATTAACATTTCTACAAAATGTTACACCTTGGTGGCTGTGTTATGTATTTTTATAACCGGAACTAAAGGCTTTCTAAATGTTGTGTTCTCACACTTTAAAATTTTTAGCTTTCTGAATTCCAGGGGGAATGAATAGAAAAAAAGTAGATGGCTTATTCACAGAAAGCATATCAATTAGAAATATGAGGTCTCACAATTAAGTTCATGAACTCACCACCATATGCTTATGTTGGCAGCACTGTACAAACAGCTCAGTATGGTTTCAGAACCTTGGTATATCAGTATCTCACAGCTGTGTTCTGGTTAACGTGTGGCTGTGTCTTGTTGAGTGGTCTTGTTGTTGTTGTGTGTTTTTCTGAGGTGTTGTAGAATGTTAGAGCTTGAATTAGAACAATAAACATTAAATTTCTTATTGAACTTGGCAAGGGTGGAATTGAAATCAGAGATATGTTAGTATAAGTTTATGGGGATAATAACAGGAAGAAAATGGCAGTGTACAAATGGATGCAATTTTTTTTCTGAGGGGAGAGAAAGTCTCCTGATGAAGAGAGGTCAGGATGGCCAGCAACAAGCAGAATTGAAAAATCCATTGCAAAAATTCATTGAATTGAGCATCAAAATTGTCATCTAACTATGTGAGAAGCATAGCAGAGCAAGTAAACGTAGACAGAGAAACAGGAAAATCTTAAGTGAAAATCTTGGCATGAGAAAGGTAGGTGTAAATATGGTCCCAAAGGCACTCAACAATGAATATAAGCAGAGGAGAGCTGAAGTTAGCTGAGACATTTTGGAGAGGCAAGATGATGTTTTGTGTGATTATGTTTTGTGATGGGTTGTGTTATCACTGGTCATGAAACATGGGTGTACCAATACAACCCTGAGACAAAGTGTCAAAGTGCATAATGGAAGTCAGCCAGTTCTCTGTGACTAAAAATTTCCATCAGCCCAAATGAAAAGTCAAAATGATGTTGAAAACTTTTTTTGGTATTAGAGAGATGGTTCATGATGAATTTGTGCCAACTGGACAAACACATAACCAAATTTACTGCTTGGAAGTGTTTAAAAGGTTTCATGAAAAAGTTAGGCAAAAATGATCTGAACTTTTCAATAACAACTCCTGGCTCTTGCATCATGACAATACACCACCTCACACAGCACTATCTGTGAGGAAATTTTTAGCCAGCAAACAAATAACTAAATGGGAATACTCTCCCTACTCACCCGATCTGGCCCTGAGTGACCTTTTTCTTTATTGAAAGATAAAGAAAATATTGAAAGGAAGAAATTTTGATGACATTCAGTGCATCAAGGGTAGTGTGATGACAACTCTGATGGCCATTCCAGAAAACGAGTTCTAAAATTGCTTTGAAGGGTAGACTAGGCATCGGCATCAGTGCATAGCTCCCCAAAGAGAGTACTTTAAAGGTGACTGTAGTGATATTCAGCAATTTAGCACTTTTTGTAAAATGAGTTTGCAAACTTAATTGTCAAACTGTTTAAACAGGTGCATTTTGCACAAGTCTTTGAATGAACTATGACCCTTAAAATGAACTATGACCCTTAAAAGGTCAAGGATAATAACTAATATTTAAACATCTAGAGCTCATTCAAATTTAATTTGCCTATATACCTGAGGGTAACTAAGCAGCCCATAAGTTTCTAGCTGTTTCTTAGATTAGCAAAGTCTCTCTTTGTTTTGTTTGCTTGGTATAATAGTGAGACAAATACCAAAAAGAGATATTAAGGAAAGGGATAGAAACTCAGGAAAGTAATATCTATTAGCAGGACGCTCTGATCAAAATGAACTTTGTTGGGATTTTTTTGTGTAATTGAATTAACTTATAAATTAACAGATAAATGCTTCAATGGCAGTTACTATGCCATTTTTGCAAAGATGTATGCCTTCGAGTTCTACAAACTCCATAGTTTTATAAACTCCATTTTTTTTTTTTCTTGCTTCCTTTATGTTTCTAATCATTTTAGGGTAACACTTCCTGTATTACTTTACCTATAAAATGTTTAGTATTAAACACATTCATTTCAACCATGTTCAATTTAAGAGTTGGAATAAGATGTCTATTTTTGCTAAAAGTTTTGCTTTTTCATCTAAATGAAAGATAGAGTAATACAAAAACTAGTGATTATTTCTAATGAAAGGCACCCAATTAAAAAAAAAATAATAAACTTCTGGAAACTTAAAAGATGGGCCCCATGCATCCTTTGTGCACATGCCTGAACTAGTTCCCATGGGTGGGAATACAATTTAAGGTGCGTATGTGCAACCTGTTTTTCCAGAAATTACAAAACAAGGCAGATGTCTTTGTAAAAGGAAGAAGATAACTGCCATTTAAGCATTTATCTGGCCTGGCTAAGTTAATTCAATTACACAAAAAAATCCTGACAAAGCTCATTTTGATTAGAGCATCCTCCTATTAGATATTACTTTTGCTGAGTTACTTTCCTTTGAACTGAAAGGCCACTAATAGAAGTTGAAGTGTCCCATCAAACTTTTCACCTTTTAGGCCTCCATGATATTGTAATCTTGCCAGAGAGTCATGGAGGAAAGAAAAAAAAATAAATTTCTGTAAAATATCTAGGAAATTTATGATATTATTCTTTTTTCCACAATTCTCTATTACTTAATTTATTAACTGAAAAAGATTTATGGGGATTTTTCATATATATAAAAGTTTTAAGTTCTCTTATACAGAAAATATAACTATTAATATTACCCACATATTGAAGGGGATGAAGCTATTTTTATTTTTTATTTTGTTTTCTTTTATTAAGTCAAATACACGTAAGAGCATGAATACATTTATGCATGCGTGGGATACAATGTGTTGTTTTGTTATACAATTTAGAGTGCTTACATCAAACTAATTAATATAGCTTTCACCTTATTTACTTGATTATTGTGTTAAGATCTTCATGTTCTATACTTGATAGATTTGCCTTGTGCCCTTGCAATATGCTCCATAGGTGTGGTCCCACCATTTGCCCTTCCTCTATCAAACCTCCCCCATTCCCTACCTTCCCACTCCATTTCTCTCCTTCATCCTGGGCTATAGTTGCGATCTATCTTACATAAGAAAGTGTGAGTAAATATAAATTGGTTTCATAAAAGTACTGAGTACATTGGATACTTTGTCTTCCATTCTTGAGATACTTTACTTAGGAAAATATGTTCCAGCTCCATCCATGTAAATATATAAAAGGTAAAGTCTCCATCTTTTTTTAAGTCTGCATAGTATTCCAAACTGATAAGACCATCTACAGCAAACCACAGCCAATATTATATTGAATGGAGCAAAACTGAAAACATTTCCACTCAGATCAGGAACCAGGCAAGGTTGCCCACTGTTTCCACTACTTTTTAATATTGTAATAGAAGTCTTAGCCATTGCAATCAGGGAAGAGAACGCAATCAAGGGTATCCATATAGGATCAGAGGAGATCAAACTTTCACTCTTCACACATGATATAATTGTATACCTGGAAAACCCCAGGGACTCAACTATAAAACTCTTAGAAGTGATCAAGGAATATAGTAGCATCTCAGGCTACAAAATCAATACTCACAAATCAGTAGCATTTATATATACCAACATAGTCAAGATGAAGAAACAGTCAAGGACCCTATTCCCTATTTCATTAGAGTGAAAGATCTCTATAAAGAGAACTATGACACTCTGAGAAAAGAAATAGCTGAAGATGTCAACAGATGAAAAAACATACCATGCTCATGGCTGGGAAGAATCAACATTGTTAAAATGTCTATACTACTCAAGGCAATCTACAGATTTTATGCAATCCCTATTAAAGCACCTCTGTTGTACTTTAAAGATCTGGAAAAACTAGTACTTCATTTTATGGAAACAGAAAATAACCCAAATGGCTAAGACATTACTCAGAAATAAAAACAAATCAGGTGGAATTATGCTATCAGACTTCAGACTATTCTATAAATCTATGGTTATCAAAATAGCATGGTACTGGAAACAAAAAAAAAAAAACTTGAATAGCTAATACATTACTCAGAAATAAAAACAAATCAGATGGAATAATGCTACCAGACTTCAGACTATACTATAAATCTATAGTTATCAAACAGCATGGTACTGGCACAAAAATAGAGAGGTAGATGTATGGAACAGAATTGAGAACCAAGAGATGAAACCAGACACTTATTGTCATTTGATCTTTGATAAGCCTATCAAAAATATCAATTGGGGGAAAGACTCCCTATTTAACAAATGGTGCTGGGTGAATTGGCCGGCTGAAACAGGACCCACACCTTTCACTTCTAACAAAAATTGACTCTCACTAGATAAAAGACTTAAACATAAGACATGAAACTATAAAGATTCTTGGAGAGAGTGCAGGGGAAACACTTGAAGAAATTAGCCTGGGAGAAAACTTTATGAGAAGGACCCCCCCTGGGCAATTGAAGCAATACAAAAAATACATTACTGGGATCTGATCAAACTAAAAAGCACTGCCAAGAACCCAGAAAGTGAAGCAAGTAGACTGCCCTTAGAATGGCAGAGGATATTTGCAGGTTACGTTTCTGACAAATGTATGATAACCAATATCCATAGGGAACTCAAACTTATTAATAAGAAAAGAACAAGTGATCCTATTTCTTTGTGGGCAAGAGACTTAAACAGAAGCTTCTCTGAAGAAGACAGGCGTATGGTCTATAGGCACATGAAAAAATGCTCATCATCTTTAATCATCCGAGAAATGCAAAAAAAAACCACTTTGAGATACCATCTAACTCTAAGAAAAGTAGCCCACATAACAAAATCCCCAAACTACAGATGTTGGCATGGGTGTGGAGAAAAGGGAACACTTCTGCACTGCTGATGGAAATGCAAGCTAATATGTTCCTTTTGGAAAGTTTGGAGAATACTTAGGGATCTAAAAAAAAAAAAAAAAAAAAAAAAAGGATAAAGCTATTTTTAAATTTGTGATTCTGTTGATAATTATAGTGTCTAAAAAGAGTTAAGGATCCAATATTAACTGTATAAAATTATAGTTATGTAACACTAACCCCTGAGTGATTAATAGGTAATTTATTGCTGACAAACTATTTTTTTTTGTCTATCCTTCACCTAAAGTGTGAGACCATATCAAAAGTGCACTGAGATATTGTAGCTATTGGAATACATTTTTAATGTTCAGAGTACAGAATTCACCCATTTTTTTATTGTCCAATTGTTTAGTGGATATTGCTTATGATATATTGTTCTAAGTTATTGAGATAAATTGGTAAGAATTTAGTGGGAGAGATAGACAATTATTTCAATGTAGAAAATGCTTAATCAATATATGACTAAATTAGAAATAAAGAAGAAAAATTAATTATGACTAGTTAAATAAAAAAATCACTTTTGCAGGGGAGAATACACCCACACTAATAATGTCCCAGTAATGAAAACCAAACTTAAAAGAGTAGCCATGAGAGTGCCTGCTATTGTATAAGACACTCAGTATGGCTGTATTCAATGGTGTTTTCTCAACTCAATTCCTCCATCCAAAAATTTGGACATGGAGGTGCTAGGGCTAAAGTCAGAGAGCTTTTTTTATACCAGATAATTTTTTTTTAAATTTCTTTTACAGTCAATAGGAAGCTAACCGACTTTTTAACCAGAGGGCTATGGTGACAGTGTGGGTGATAAACCAGAAGTAGTTTCTGAAGGGAGGGACAAGAAGTTATCCTAACAGTCTAGGAAAGGCACTGAATGCTGTTGTGGTTGCCATTTCTAATACTCTTAATGCCACCATTGCTACAACTTGCTAGAATTTATTGAGCAAATAATGTACCAGGGTCTCTTCTAAATGTTTAGCATGTGCTGTCAGACTTAATCACCACCACAACCCAGTGCAGCAGAAAGAATGGCAAGAAACAGAACTTTTTATTTTCCCCACAGCTGTCTGTGTTCTGTACCTGCCACTGGCTCTTATCAGGATGTCCGGGTCCTCACCTTCTTCATATTATCTCAATCAACTTTCTCCTGTCCCGTTCCTCCTCTTTGCCTTCTAATTGAATTTACTATCTGAATTTCTTTCACACCAATTTCCTTGATGACTTTGCATCCTTATCATTCCACTGGAATTGCCCAGCAGAATTCCAACCCTGGATCAGTGCGACAGCCCACATCATCTTTGCTCTGCAGTTATGTAGCTGTGTCCCTCTGGATAATATCACTCCAGTATGTTGAGTGACACAATAACAGTTCAAGCATAGCAGGCCTTTCAGCACCATTGAACAAACTCCTAAAGATACATCATCAGCTCTGCCTCTCAACTTTCTTGTGTGGCTATTTTGACACATTTGCCACAATCCACAGTCATATACTCCAACAAGTAGTAGGTACCCCTGCACCATGACCATGTTAATCTAATCATAGGCTTTTCCACTTAAAGATTTTAGAAATAATGATACAACATCAAGTTAAGAGGTGAAGATTTAGTAGTCTTTACCATATGGATCTTAGAAACCACTTGAGTGAAAATTATCATTTTAATTCTCATAAATGCTACCAACTACCAGAGGGTCATCTTTAATTTTTATTTATGATTGAGACTTAGGAATTATACATATTTATGAGGTAAATGTGAAGTTTTAATACATATACACATTGTGTAATGATTAGGCATATCTATTACCTTAAATATTTATCATTTATTTGTGATAAGAACATTCAAAAAACTTTATTCTCACTATTTTGAAATATGTATTATTGTTAACTCTAGTCATCCTACCATGCAATAAAACACCAGAACTATGGGCGGTGCCTGTGGCTCAGTGAGTAGGGCACCAGCCCCATATACTGAGGGTAGTGGGTTCAAGCTCAGCCCTGTCCAAAACTGCAACAAAAAAATAGCTGGGTGTTGTGGTGGGCACCTGTAGTCCCAGCTATTCAGGAGGCTGAGGCAAGAGAATTGCCTAAGCCCAAGAGCTGGAGGTTGCTGTGAGCAGTGATGCCATGGCACTCTACCAAGGGTGACAAAGTGAGACTCTGTCTCTAAAACAATAACAACAACAAAAAACCCCACCAGAACTACGTCTTATCTAACTGGACCTTTATGCCCATTGACCCCTCTCTCACCATTTCCCTCATACCCTCACCCTCCTCATCTTCTAATAGTCATTATTCGACTCTCTAATTCTATGAGAACAACATTTTGACTCCACCTGTGAGTGAGATCATGTGGTACTTATCGTGCGTGCTTTATTTCACTTACCACAAGATCTTCTGGTTCATTCACGTTGCCCATATTACCGGATTTCATTCTTTTTTATGATGGAATAGTACTCCATTATACATATGTGCCATATTTTCTTTCTTTCTTTTTTTCTGTTTTGAGACAGAGTCTCACTTCGTTGCCCTTGTTAGAGTGCCGTAGCATCATAGTTCACAGAACCTCAAACTCTTGGGCTCAAGAGTTTGTCTTAGCCTCCCAAGTAGCTGGGACTACAGGCCAAGCTATTATTAGAGATGGGGTCTCACACTTGCTCAGGCTGGTCTGGAACTCTTGAACTTAGGTAATCCCAGCCTCAGCCTCCCAGAGCACTAGGATTACAGGTATGAGCCACCATGCCCGGCCTACCACATTTGTTTAATTGGGTCATCCTGTAATGGACATTCAGGTCGATTGTGCTTTGGCTGTTGTGAGTAGTGCTACAGTAAACACAGGAGTGCAGATATCTCTTCAACATATTTCATTTCCTTTTTGGACATATACGAAAGCAGTAGAAGGACTGTTGGATCATATGGCAGTTCTGTTTTTAATTTTTTGGGGGAAGTGGTTCAATTTATGCTTTAAAACTACACACTTAAAAATTTGGCTTTCTTTCCATACACCATCCCACAGTATTATAATTTCCATTTTAATAGAGAGGAAATATTCTTGATTATTTCAGACGAAGTGCTCACAAAATCAAAATTTAACCTCAGTGTATGGCATTGTTGGGCCCAATTCATTAATAGAGTATATCTCACTTTGTAAAGATAACACTCTTTACATAAGATGTAAATACATAAGATGCTTTGATTAAATAAGAACATCCCTCTCTTATCACTCACCTCATTTTTAGTAAAGGACCTTTAAGTAGTAAATGTATTCTTGGAACAATCAAATCCTTATCAGGAACATAAGACTCATAAATTAATAAAATATAAACATGATAAAATATTTGCCAAGATGAATAATACGTCTGTCCATCTAGATATGTTAAGAAGCTCAAGATTTAGTATCACCCAACCTTTGACCTAAAATTCCACTATTTTTGCTTCTTCATTTACATCTCTTCAGTATCTGAATTTGTTTTCATTTTGTCAATTCTAATATTTGCTAGCAAATGTGAGAGTCTTTAGTTTGTCTTTCCACTTGGAAAGGGAATGAATGACCAAAAGAGATTCACAGGGCATTCAGGGCAGGTTCAAGAAACCAACTAAGGGACTAGAATGTCAGTGAGTTCATAGAATTTTTTCAAGACTCCTGAAGTTGGGCTACAGCTTCAGGCCATTTATTGCTTGAGATAATGTCCAAGTTCTCTGTTCATTGGGAAATTAAACTTTGGTCAAAAGAAACTGATTTCATTTGTTGTATATTGACATGAGTTGCACCATTCAGGAACCCTTGATAGAGGAGGTCAGCCAAACATTTAGATGCATTAATTTTTCTCATTATTTCTACTTCTGGAGAACTTCACCTTTATAATCACTGGTATAGGGCCCAAAGGCTACATAGAAAGAATGAGAAATTTTATCCTAGAATTATCCATCAACAAAATTATTATAAAAATGCTCTACTAATGTCCTCTTTTTCTGCCTCAAGCAGGTAGTGGAAATACATGCTTGAAAGATGTTACTTTGGATTTACAAAGGTGGTAAGGATTACCTTTCAGAAGCCATCCTGTTTGTAAGTCCAGAGGCTTCTGTCTCGTATACTTAGGAGGAAAAGCCTGTTATGCTTACATCCCAGGAGCAATTGCAATATGTGTTTCATGTCAAAGAGTTAATGGAAATGCCTCAGGTGGTAGGCTAAAAAGTGAATCGTTATGTCAATTAAAAACATTAATTGGGTTAATTACAAGGAGGTCATAGTTTATATGGAATTTGGTTATAATTTATACAATTATCTTCATTTACTCAAGAAAAAAAAAAAAAATGAAGCTGGTACTTGAATTATTTACCTAACTGAAAATTGCAACTGTAGAGAGGCTACATAAACATGTTCAAAACACCAAATTGAACTGGATCTGCCATTAGTCTAGTTGTAAGCTAATGAATTTCCCCGAGGTCAGGGTGGTTTGGAGAGAAAATAAGACTTCTAAAGCACAACATATTGCCAAATCAGATCCCTTAATTTTGACTTTGTTTTATGTGAGTCTCATTTAAGTACTATTGTTAACCTCTAGCACTAACCGTCTCCAGTTGTGGAAGCAGAAGGTATTTTTGTACATGAAAAATGTGGTATCTGGCTCCTGACTTTCTTAAGATGAATAGGGGAATTAAATTTCTTCTCCAGATGAGTGCAAGAGGAAATAAAACATGAAATTAAAGAGAGGATTTCATTCTATATACAAACATTATGGTTTCTTCATTGCATTCCAGAAAAAAAAAAAAAAAAACGAGATTAGAGTCTGTTTGATTGTGTGTTTATTGGTGGGGTAGAATATTGGTCAAAGGCATAATCTTTGGAGCAGTTCTTGGTTTAAATTCTGGCTTCATCACGTACACAGCTGTGTGACCTTGATCAGCACTTAGACAGATGTGTGACCTTGATCATGTAAGCAAACTATTGCCTTGGTGTCTCTATCTGTAAAATGACATAGTGATAATAATATGCTTAACCCAGAGGGATGTTACCCAAGGTTAAATGCTTTCATGCCTATAATACACTAAGAATACTATTTGTGTAATATAAACACTATAGAAGGGGCAGCTATTGGTACAGAGAAATGGAATATTATCTATGTCATCAGGGGTCCAAAGGAATAAGCAAAATTCAGGAATATCTCCCTGAATATAGTCTCTGTCTCCTCGTAGATTTAGGAAGACTGACTGATATCCCAAGAGATTGCAATTCGCTACCCCTCCCAGAAGCAGTTTGATGTTAATAGTAGTTTGTGATTGGAGAAGACCTCTTTTGTTAGCTGATAACACCGTTTGTTCTTATAAATCTCTTATAATAGAGATTTTAACACATGTATGGGAATCCAAGCTGTGTCAAGATGGGTTTAACTTTATTTTCCCATGCTAGAAGTCTCACTATATGTTCACAGTACAGAATATTTGTATATTGGAGATCTATTTGCCATTTCAATAGAGGAGATTTAACTCCAAAAATGTAAAATTTAAAGTAAACATCTCCTCTCTCAAGTTTGATCTATATTTTTAAAAAGTGGAATGGTAGTCTTCCTCTGTATAAATAGACACAAATGAGTATGTAAGATTTTAATCATTTACACATTTTGCTATCACAAGTCAGTAATGTAGTGCATTATTTAACATATATTCAACTTTCCTCGACATGTTTTTTTGTCCATATAAATTTAAAATTATTGCAAGTTTGGACAACATAACATGGTATAATATCAAATGAGAGGACTGTTTTTTTCTATAAACATCCATCTATAAATCAATGAATAGCTATTTAAAATGTGTTTCTTCAGAGACCAGTCACATCATGTCCTCTGTGCTCCTATAAGATTACCTCTTTATTTATTTCTGCTGCTAAGTTAATCATAAAAATGCTTGCAGCGAGGGATCATTTTGCTTGCCTAGTCAGCATCTTAAACCAGATTAATCTTCTAGCAACACTCAATGGAACCCAAATCACATATCAACGTGTTACAACAATATAATGATGAAACAGCAAATGAATCACTCAATTAACTTCTTGATAAATAGAGAAAACATAACTTTCTCCTGTAATTTACTGAGTTAAAAAAAAAAAAAAAGCTGTTCTATTTACTTTCTGACTGCTTTTATAAAATGCCTAAATTCTGGACAACAAACATTATGAAACATATTTTGCATACATGGTCAAAAGAAAGCAAAATAAAAAAGGCAGCTTAATTCAGTTATTGATAGAACTTTATCAAGCAAAATGACCTCCTACTTGGCATCAGGTGTTGTCTGTGTGTAAACACGTCCAAAAACACTTTCTCATTAACTTTATGGTGGTTGATGTTGACCTGGTTTTTGAGGGTTTTAATTACCAACTTGCTATGTCCCTCATCGGTCATATATTCTGGTCATTCAAAGTGCCAGATTTGACTGACTCTTTGCCTGATCTTTTCAGTAAACTATAAAACCAATTATCCAAACTTCAGTCATCTGGCAAATAAACTAGAAATTGTTGGTTTTATTAACATGAACATTTTCAGGATTATAAAATATCCTGAAGAAAAAAACCAACCATAATTATCAAAATGATAAATTTCTGATTAAAAGACCCCATGATATTAGAGTAGAGATACGAAGGGGTCAAAAAGGCATTGAGAATGTGGACTTCAGAGTAAAAGGATTGAGGGCCTATCGGGAGGATTTCTAGAGCCAAATTTGAAGGAAGAAGAAAACTTCAGTCATGAGATAAAAAGAGAAAGATAATTCCAGGCAGAGAAAATCATAGACTACAATCTGGACTCTATTTCTGGCAGTAGCACTCAAGACAATAGTAGGGGAGATTATAGTATAAGTGCTCTGAAAATGTTTTGGATGTAGTTCAAACATGATCAACTTCAAATTTTAGTAAGACTTAATTACTAAATGCTTCTTCTAAAAATAGTATAGTTATATTCTTAATTTCATGATATTGTCTCAATGTCTTATGCATAAAATACTTTCAATTTTCTAACTTTTATAAATGGAAGTTCCAAACAAACCTCAAATGACGATAGAAAAGAACGGAAAAGACACAAAATCAAATCATAACTGTTCATGAATGAAATTACTGTGCGATCAATTTCCAGGTGATTCTAGAGGTTTATACAATTATTTATGAAGATTTTGTGTATTCTTTTACAGTTTTATCTAGTTTGTCCATATTTCTTTTTATAAGTACAAATAAACATAATAAATATAGCAAAAATAATATAGTATAATTTTATAGCTTATCTATATCTAGCAGCCACATTTAGACACAGAAATAACAACGATGATGATGACGATGATGGGAGCTCTCACCTATTGTAGGCTGACTACATTTTGGGCACGTTACATGGACTTATCCTTTTATTTCTTAGAATAACCACACGTAAGGTGGAGGCTTTTGTTGTCAGTATATAATCAGGAAATCTGAAGCATAGTGATATAAGTAACTTGACCTGGGTCCTGGAAGAGCTGAGAGCAAACCCCAGAGCTGGCTCTAGATTCCAGAGTGTTGAGTCAGGGTCTAGAATGTTTAAACACGATGATGCTCTTGAATAAAACTTCCTCTTTGAGGACCGGTTCTTATCTCTGACTACACACAGAGCTACCTTGAAAACTTTTAAACACTACAGATGGCCAAGCTCACTACAATAGTTTCTGATTCAATAAATAGATCTGGGAAGGAGCCTCTGTTTCTGCAGTTTTAAGACTTTCACAGGTAATTCTGATTCACATTTCCAAGATTAAGTACCTTGATGTAGGTTCTTTGTTTAGTCTGAAGCATTGTGGTGTCTAAGGGGCATGTGACATTGTCATACACTAAATTACATTTGCCATCCTTCATTAGTCCACACAAAGACAAGTGAGATTAAGTATCTGAGACAAATATTTTCAATGCCTCTTTTGATAAATTTTAAGAATAATCTTTATTTATAGGGTACAAAATATATTTTTTAATAATAAAATATCTGATTATGTTTCTCTGAGTTAAACATTAACTTCCTGTCTAAAAAGGAATCCAGATACAATAAAAAAGTGGGGTAAACCTTTAAGAAAAAATATCCTATTTTGCTTAAAGATTTGTTAGAGGTAGCTAAAGGAGAAAATGCAACAAATACTTTCCACACCTGAAAAAGTTGGTAGCCAAATTTGATTAATCAGAGTCTTAAGAATTCTAACTCTAAGAGAAATAGACATTTAATACGTGCAAAAGGAATGAGCATTTTATTTAGAAGACATTAATGAAGACTGGCAAGGCTAAAGATTTTAAATTCAATGTTGAATTCTACATTTCCTGCATGAACTGAGATGGATGGATTAAAATGTCCAAAAAATGTCCAGTACAAAAAAGAGCAGTGTTCATTCATCGTCTGATCTCTGAACTTTCTATCCTGCCTTTAAATAACACATATTTACATATAGTACAAACTGATTGCACACTTAAAAGTTTATTGGTTAAGATAATTGATATTTTTAATTTATAATATAATTTTTTTTTTTTTTTCAATAAAGCAACCGTTTTTCCGGATAGCAGTTTATAAAGGCAGATTAGTGCCATCTAGTGGCACAACTGGATAATGGCTGGTCCTTTCTGATAGTTCAGTAGAGTCCCTGTGATACAAATCTACATCACACACATGCAATAGGTTCTAAGATTCACGTTGAAATGTTAGTGATATTTAGTTTAATGTGTAATGAAGGAAACGTATTATCCAAAGATAAAAGTTCAACATTTAACAATTTATTAAGTAATAAGGAATAATGCATGTCTGAAGCATAAACAACAAATGAAAGATTCAAGATAGTGGCTTTGGAGGATACCTAACATCTCATATAAGGAAGGGATAGTTAAACCAATTTTTAGAAAATGATACATTGAAGTGTGTTTCTTTAGTGTCAACATGGGCTTATGGTTATTATTATGAATAAGTGCTTAGAATGAAAGAGGAGTATTTGTTTCTCTGTTTCCTTATAGGAACAACTAGCAATTAACTGAGTAAAATTTTAGAACATTATATATAAGGTAGAAGAGAGGAGAGATTACTGGCCAAAATTCTAGATAACCATGACACTTTATAAAAGGTTGTATAATTACTCTCACTGTAGATCCTGAATAATAAAGTAAGTATCCATCTAGAAATGTTTGTGAACTGTCTTTCCTCGAGGGGAATGGAGTGGAGTGGAGGAAATTAAGTTTCCTTTCAGGCTTTAATTGTATTAGAAGCCAAGTAGACTCCCCTATAATTCATCTTTTTGGTTTTGAGATAGTATGTCTCTTTGACCCAGCTGAAATTCTGCCTTTTGTTATTCTTTCTTCCTGCGACTCTAATTAACTTTACAAAATTCCTCTTCAGGGAAAAATCTAGGCAAAAGGATTAATTTAGCTGACAATGCTATAATATGAAAATCTCTGTAGGAGCCTTTTCTGTCCTATTCCAGGGACTCTGCCAACTCAAATGCTGGGACGATCAAAGAGCTCTTCATAGCCCAGAAGATAAGGAAAAAACCCCATCACATCAGACCCAATTGCTCTCTGCAGAATTCTAAAGAATCCAAAACACTCTTAATGTCTAAAAATGCCACACTTTCTACCAAGAGACTCAGATCCAAAAGGGTATGTCAGATTGATTTGTCAGTGATGTAATTTTCCCAACCTGATGAGAAAAGCTTTTTATATGTTCTAAGTGAGCAATCAGAAAAGGAGTCATTCTTTCTCTCAGTCACTCAGAGGAAACGATACAGTTTTATGAAATGCAGAGCGATGAATAAGAATAGCTTCACGTAGCTTCTCTTGTCCCTAATCTTAGCCATGATGAGTTTTCTTGGTTTGCTTCTGAAACACAGAAGGAGCTGGGATCTCTTTTCTTTTCTGTATTACTGAAAACACTCTTTCTCCAGTTGGGCACTTTCTGCCTTTCTTTTCTCTTATTTAACATGATCATAAAAACAAAAATAAAGAAAGACATATATGGAACTGTGATAGTGTTGTCTATTTCAGTGTGAATTATTTTTAATTTTCTCATTTCTGATACTGTTTTATAACTTTTAGAGAGCTGTTTTATGTGGACTATCCTTGAATTACACACCAATAATTAGGTACAAATATTAATTACATGGTTATAGTTAGTGAACAATTTTTTCCCAGGAGACCATATAATTAATGTGTACCTAATTAAAGTATAACTATTAATGCTTTACACAGAAATACAGCATATAGAAGTTATATTGAGTTCATAGCCTATATTCAAACATGGACATACACAGGCACGTGCACTCACAAATATATACACATCCACACTTACCCACATATGAGCTCAACATCTGTGCACACACACAGACACATTTGCTGTTATTTATTTTTTTATTCTTTCGTATAAATTAAAAGCCCTAATATCAAGTTTACAATAGTAAGAATCACCAGAAGGCTGGGACCAGTGGCCCATATCTACAATCCTAGCACTCTGGGAGGCTGAAGTGGATGGATTGCTTGAGCACAGGAGTTCAAGACCAGCCTGAACAAGAGCAAGACCCCATCTCTTCTGAAAACAGAAAAATTATCCAAGCATTTTGCCAGGTACCTATAGTCCAAGCTATTTGGGAGGCTGAGGCAAGAGGAGCTCTTTAGCCCAAGAGTTTGAGGTTGCTGTGAGCTATGACGCCACACACACTACCCAGGGTGACAGAGTGAGAGGCTGCCACAAAAAAAAAAAAAAAAAAAAAAAAAGAATTTCAATAATATTTACCATCATTGCAATCTATCTTTTGCCAAGAAACAATTTTCACCATGGGAAAATGGTTCAAATTCTGAAGAAGGTTAAAAAATAGTTTACGTTCCTTTTAAATATCGAATTATTAAGTTTTATGAATCAGAATTTCCAAGCCATTGATAACTGTGTAGTTTATCATAATTTAATTATGTATTGTCTGTCTTGGTGATTCAAAATTTTGATTTAGTTATTTTCAAAATATCTCCATTTGGTTTAATAACTATTAATAATTACCCTCCTCCTATGACACTCACATATGCTGTTTCATCTTTTAATTTTTTCTTCTTTCCTTTAATTTCAGCTTTAGTTGGCTACTCTTAACTAATTACTCATTTCTTATCTGTTGTCCACCTATTGGAAATCAAACCTTAACAACCCATTCTTTCCCTGTTTAGGTGGCAGTGCCAAGAGGCTATGGTTACAACTTGGAGGAATTAGTTTACTTTCTGGATAGTTTTGGTTTTTATCCACATTTTTTTTTTTTTCATAAAATTCTGTTATTATCTGAAAAGGTGTTAACATCAAAAAAATTTTTTTGAAAAAAACATTTTCACATCTATTCATGTTAATCATATGCCAGAAACCTTAACTTCAGTTTAATGTGTTTAAATTAGCCTGGGTACCATGCCTTTTTAAAATTTCTTTTCTAAGTTAGTGACTGTGGATACACCAAGGTATCTGATACAACCCTCAAAGCCACGAGACTTAATTTTCTACAAATAATAAACCTTAGAGATTATCTTCTAACACCTGGGGGCAACTTCCCCAGGCTAAAATTTTGGCTAAATTCTAAAATAATATGCTTCATCATTCTTCACTCCAACTATAGCCTCTTTATGTAGAGATTCCCTCACTCAGTCCCCAAACTAACAGTAACCTCAAACTCTTGGGCCAAGCAATCCTCTTGTTTAGGCCTCCCAAGAGGCTGGGACTATAGGTACCCACCTCAATGCCCAGCTAGTTTTTCTTTTTTTAGGAGAGATGGGGTCTTGCTCTTGCTCAGGCTGGCCTCAAAGTGAATTGCATCAGAATATTCTGTCCTCAGAATCTTTTACTTTTCCTCTGGTGTTTAGAATCTAAGGTTCAACCATGATCATAGCCACTGTTCACCAGTCTTCTTGGTATCTATGTGCTATCAATCTCCTTTCTCAGCTTCTTAGCACAGCTGCCACTCTGTATCAGTCCAGTTCTTGCTCTTTAGCCCTGCTCGTCCATACCTACACTAACTTCATAGTCAGCAAGCTTACCTTGGCCCTCAACGTGGACGCACCCATGCACCTTTATCTTGGCTCCTTCATCTCTCTGCTTTGTCCCTAGAGGGCCCCTAACTTTATGAGCATGTGAAAGCGCTACCTGCCTCTTCCATCAAGTCTATCACTTTGTATCTGCATTTTAAATTTTATTCCTCCCTCCTGTTAAAATGCTGCTACTTTTAACAGGGTCAGAGTTGTCATCGATGTCTCTTGGTGTTCACTCAAGAAATAGCTGGAGTTGTGAGTTCCTTGTAAGGCAATTGGTTTCATAGTAATATCATGGAAAAAAGCTAAAACCACATTAGTCTCTTAAGAACACACTATATTTAGGATGTCCTAAAAACAAGGGGAAGTCCTTATGTTTACATTGTGGAGCTTTTGTAGCTATCACACGTGGTGAGAAATAGGAGACCAAAATGATGGGGCACATTTCCATGAAGGCTCAAATTACATTATTTTGTAAAGTTTAAAATTTTCCCATCATTATCCATAAATTACAGCTATACCTTATAATTATTCAATCTACATTTCTTGTTAAACATCTAAATTATGTCACTTCACCAATTTACAGGAATTATATGATTAGGTATAATTATCCTAAATAGCTGAACACAATTAAAACGTCTTACATGCAGGAAGCGTCATTTATAGCATGTTGATGTTTTTTCTCTTGACTTGCTGTCCTTGGTCTCTATCACAAGGAGATAAAGGCTGCCTTGGTTTGGATGGGATGAAGAGGGTATTTCCAGCTTTTAGGTGATCTGGTTCAGGGCCCTGAAGCTGGAATAACTGGTTCAAGTCCATTGTTTACTATATTGTGTGACTTTGGGCAGTCATTCATCCTCTGGATGATTTTATTTCCCTGTCTACAACGTATGGATGATGCTAACACACAATAGATGTGGATAATAATAGTACTTTCCTATTGTTGATTTGAGCATGTAGTAAGTGTTTACCACTCTTCAGATCTTGGATTAAATACTGCTCCCTCCAAGGCCCTGATCACCATGGTTTACTCTTCCTATAATTTGTAATTGAGCATTACGAGTTTATTAGTTTTATGTAACTCCCGTTATTAGGCCATACATTTTGAGAAGGTAGGCAGGGCTTGTGTTTATTTTGTGTTTAGTACATGGCCTGGAACATTGAGAATGCTGAGTGGATGAATGGATGTTGAATGAATAATAGATGTACCCTTACTTTTTTTCTGCTTTGTCTTTTGCCTTTCTTCTGCCACAAGCAGATAGTGACTGTTCATCATAGTTACCTAAAGTGCTAGAGATCATAGGATCATAAAAGCGACTGAGTGGAAAAGAGCTTTCTAAAAGTGTGTGCAAATTGGTACATGAGTGATAGACGCCATTACTACTATGTGCACATTTAAAGAGAGTACATTGCTCCTGCAATTCATGGAAGCAGAAACTTTGTGGGCTTAATGATCAGCCCAAGGGTCGGGGAGAAATTTTTCTGAGTACTTAAAGTTTAAACAAACTAACCTCCTAAAATTCTGCCAGGTGTGAGGCTACTATGCCTGGGAACCAGACTTGCTGTAACCACAGGAACTTGTTCTACAGTTGCAAACACGCACTTCACTTTCTCCCCTCAGGCGCGCTCTCCAGCTTGTCTGGCCTTGCTCTTACTCCTCCCTCCTCTAACATTCCTGGCTAATTTCAGGGTGTGGTTTAACCTGCCTGTTCTGACTGTGTCTCCTTCAATCAGCTTCCACTGTTTTTTTTTTTCTCTTACCCAGAGAGAAATGAAATACAGACAGGACCAGCTTTTAGGAACTTAGATACCCTAAATGGACATAGATATAATCATTATTTTTGTACATTGCAAAGGATTATTTTTTTTTTTTTCAAGAGGATTCACGCAGCAATCTTTTAAGTAATAGTCCTTTGTGTATTTTAAACCTGATTTGATTAATAAATGGTTAAGGTGCACACAGCTTTGCCAGCGACACTTATTTGGGATAACCAATACCTTCAAATACCCTGTGAATACATATGTTATCATTGACACAAGTGAGATTTTCCAGCCTATTAGACAATCTAAAGAGTGGAAAACAAATCAGAAAATCTTGTTTCTTATGTACAACAACAAAATGAACAGTTTTATAAACAAATGGCACAAGTTAATTTAAGGACACAGTCCCAAAACTCAATTCAGAAAGATTATTTTGTTTACTCCTTTTTTCTTTAAAATCCAATAAGCTGTAATCTGCTAATCACATAGAAATCTATAGCCCTCATGCAGAAAAAATAAAGTATTGGAGCAACTGAAATAAGCTCCCTGCGTGAAACCCCTTTGGCTCACTCACACAGCAACTTCCCTTACACATTTTGGGCACAGCCAGCTATCCTACTTACTGAATACCAAGCTTCCAGTCTAAATATAACTTTTAATATTTTCCAACACAGAGAAGATCCCTGCATCCAGCCAACTAAAATCCACAGAAAAGAAGAAAAGTCATCCAAAGTGGCTCTTCCCCTTCCAGTCTCTGCTCTGAGGTCATATACTTTTGATAATGATGACCTGGAAAAGCCTTTGCTTTGATTTCACCAAGTAGGAGAACACACCTATTTTCTATTTGCTAGGTTGTTCTGCCATCTGTGGGTCAGAGAGCAAACTTCTCAGAAAGTCTTTTTTTTTTTTTATTGCAATGGTTAGATCTTGTTAAACAAATATGTGAAAGTTTCATGTTTCCTTTACCTGTACATGTTAAAGCTGCTGTCACACATTGCTGTTCCATTTCTAACATCATCTTCAAAAATAATGATACAATAAATTGACAGTTCTAAAACTTCTGCAAGTAATTGTTAAACATTAAAGTTGGGGGAAATTATAGGTAAATATAAGAGGAAATTTGCAAGAACTGATAGAAGTGGGAGAGAATCCTGCTACGCTCAATTTTTTGAACACGTAGAAGTTTGTATTCAATACTTTCCATATTTACATTTCTTTTGAAGAAAAGGGAAAGAATATAAGACCTCTACTTTTATGCTTCTTTCTTCGAAGAATAGCTAACTTTCACATGGTATTTTTCATATATGTTGTCTCCATTTTTATAAAACCTTCTGCATGGGCAAGATAATTATCATATAACATCCAATTTTTTCCGATATGCACACAGAAACTCAATGGACTCAATGGCCAGGCCCAGGTCATATATCCACTAACTGGCCAGCCAGGATTGACCTGCAGGTTTTCTAATATACCATCCTTAATCCTCCCTGAAGCTGCATTTGGAGATGGGGTATCTAAGGAAGTAATAAAAGGTAAATAAGGTCGTAAGAATGTCAACCTGACCTCAAAAGATTAGTATTCCAGTGTTCTTATATAAGAATTGGAATAGTCACTTTGAGGGGTGCAGTGGGTTCCAAATTATAATCCCAGTGCTTTGGGTAGCCAAGGCAGGAGTATTAATTACTTAAGGCCAGAAATTTGGGACCAGCCTGAGTGACATAATGAGATGCCATATCTACAAAAAAATTTAAAAATTAGCCAGAGGTGGTAGAATGCTTCTAGTCCTAGCTACTCGGGAGGTGGGTGGGAGATTGCTTGTTCAAAGGAGTTCTAAATTGCAATGAGCTATGATCATGCCACTGTACTGTGGCCTAGGTCAAGAAGAGAAGAAGAGGCAGGCACCAGAGCCCGTGATTACACATGTGGGCCCTGACCTCCCCCTCTCACACACACAAAGTAGCTCATGTGAGCACATGGTCAGAAGGCAGCCATCTGCAAGGCAGCAAGGGAGCCTCCACCAGAAACCACATTTTCCAACATCTTGATCTTGGACTCAGAACTATGAGAAAATAAGGTTTGTTTATGAGTTATTTATTACTTAAGCCACCCAGTCTGTGAAATTTGTTATATTAGCTAGAAGAGACTAGACAAAAGCTGAGAAGATGTGTGAAATACTAATAAGCTTTAGGTTTTATTAAAAAACAAGTACATTCTGATTTCATCATTTTATTTAAAAAAAACCTGTTAATATTGTAATTTGCAAGAAACAAAGTTACTTAAATTTGTTCTGTGTTTTAAGTAACTCATTTCATTGTTAAAATACAAAATATATTTTGGTTCTTCTATGTAAGGTTTGTTTTTTTCTTGCTGAGGCCTCCCATCTTCTCCTTTTTCCTCTACTTTGTCTTCTTCTGACCCTGAGCATAAACAGTGCATAGAACATGGGTTATGATCTCTTTTATCCTTGGTAGTCTGCTTTATTACTTCGGAACAGCTTAAACAAAATAGAAATAATACTTGACAAATGTTTCTCTATTGTCAGACCTAGCGATCATAGCTGGTCAGGAAGTCATATCATCTTGTGCTCTACAGGTACACACAGAAGTGCTGAAATTCTACAGAGAACAATAACAAAATTTTCAAATAAGGAGTCACTGAAATTCTGTCATTTCCCAAAATTTATGACTTTGTCATCTGATCTTTAGTATTTGTAATGGGGTAGCCTCCAGCTTCTTTGACAAAGATCTTCTGAAGTGAATTTATGGTAAGCAATTTATTCTAGACCGTGAATGAATTAACTTACTTTTGAGTTTTCCTGGATGTGAAGCCAAGAGGGAGCATAGCCTTCTAAGGATCGTTTAGTTCAATAAAAGCTCCCAGATGCAAAATGCAGCATTCTGGGTCACTCTGTGGATTTTAAACACCCCCTGGGGAACTATAGGTCAATAAACCAATCGACTGGTTACCCATATTCATTTATGCTATTTTATCTCATTCACCTCACCCATCCAGGATTTTAATTGGATTTTTATCTCATATTGACTATTTAATTGCACTATTCCTTATTTGTTAATTTATTAATTATAAGTTTGTATTAAAACAAAAGCAAGTTACAGTTAACTGCTGCAGAACTACACAGAAAAGTGATGGGAATGGAAATGGCTTTTTAAAAAGTAGAACCAAAACAGCAGCCACCAAGCCTAAGTCTTCAGGGTGAAATTGGAATTTCCTTCAGCATATAGAGGCCGATCTTTCAGCTGATGTATCACTCAATTCCAGTGAGTTTCAAATATAGTAGTCTCTTGTGAAACATGAAAATTAGTGTCTAGTTAAAATTCTGAAAATAAGTTCACAGACACCTGGATAAGAAATATAATAAATATTCTTACAGATTAGATATCTTTTCACATGGATGTGTCTAAAAGCAGAATGATAGGTATGTGTCTTAAAATACAGTCTCTAACTCTCATTTCTTTAGAAAGAGGAAATCTATCCCTATGCTACTTAGTGACTTTGCTCAATCAATATAAGAAAAAAGAAAAGGATAGCATTTACATTTTTTTTTTTTTTGGAAGTAGCAGTCATAAAAACATAAACAGTGTTAGTCCAGTTTGATAACATATTTGAAGCATAATATTTGTTTACATTTTAAATGGCCATACTTAAAAATTATTAGTTGTCATATAGCTGGCATTTGATACATAAGGCATTGACCACATGTAAAGTACTTTTACTACTTACAATATTTCTTTTAAGTACTTATACAGCATCTCAAACTGGACTGTTTTATTTTTGCCATTTTATAAATTTGTAATTTTATAAGTAATTTGAACTTGACTTTAAATTGAAATAATAGTTGGGCATGTATTTCATTTTTTTTCCTATTCATATATTAATAGAATTGAAGTACAATATAATGTTAGCTTTAGGCAATGAACTTTACAATATGATTCCTTATTCTTACTAAAGAGAGATACATTTAAGTAGCATTCATAATATAATTTTTGCATTTGTCCATCTTTGCATTCACTTGTTTAATCAGTGCTACCTATATACAAAATATGATCCTAAACATCATAGGAAGACGAAATTTGTTTTTTAAAACCTACACTGGAAATCCAAAATGGCAGCAAGTACTCACATTATAAAGGAAGGTGAATTAAGTCACTTAATTTGCTTTGCGTCTAGAATATAAACATGGGAAAGATGCCTTTTATTTGGATGGTCATGGAAAACTTCATGGTATATGATGGGTTAAGACTCATGCAGGCTGATAACTCAATAGCCTCAGGAGCAAAAGACAGATAGGTTTGGAGACGGGGAAGAGGCAAGCAAGTGGTGCTAAAGAAGACTCAGTCTACTGTGGAATTGATTCACAGAAAATGACCAGTCACCCCAGTGGAAGGACTGAGATTGGCACTTGCTAATCTATGATCGAATTATTAGTGTTCATTAACCAGAAGAACGGACATCCTAGTCATTTCCAGGACAATAGCAATGTGCCCAAGGAGGAAATATCTATGTTTTAATTCTAGGGCTTAGAGTTGAAATGGCCACCAGCTAATGGCTGTGAAGATAATGACATAGTCCATTTCTTTCAAAGAAATTCTATTCATCTTAGGGTCTTAGCCAAGTCTGAGATGGAAATGAAGGCCAGGAAAGAATTTCCCAAAGGGCCTTTAGTCAGGTGTACAGAGCATATCACTGGAAGAAATGGAAAAGCTGACTGGTATAAAGGAGGTAAATGGAATAGCATTGGTCTCAATCCTTGAGGACCAACCGATAAATTCCTCAATCCTTAAACAGTGTTAAGATTTTGGGGAGCAGGAAACTAGAGCTGGGAGAAGCTAAGATTAATTGTTCAATATCACATGACCAAAAATAATACAATAAGACCTTAAACCTGTTTGGGAAAAGAGAAGGCTTGGGTTTAAAATTTAGTGCTGTTATTTCCCAGCTGTGTAATATTGAGCAAATAAGTTAGACCAGGTTTGGTCCTGAGCTCCATGAACATTCCCAGAAATTAGAAGCCAGGTGACATATCCAAAGTTCTGGAGAGGTTATTTTTGTTGGAGAGCTCAGTATTTACATTGAATACTGTTTCCAATCCATGTAATCTGACTATTTTAAGTTTGAATAACTATAAGGTGTGCAATTTTTAATATATAATAGCACTCCCTAAAATATTTTTAAAACTTAATCTACTTCGAGTTTAACAATTCCTTTGCTGAATTAATTCATTCAATTCTGTCATTCAATTTTCAGGCATTCAATCCACTGGAAATCATGGGCTCTTCACAAAGTCCTTATGTCCCAAATGTCTGCATCTTATATAACACTATTCACTTGTAGTTACTAATGAAAGGTCAGGTAGAGGACAGCATTATGACTAGGCATCTGCAATGCTTATTCTCAGGAACCTCTGTCTTAATCTTTCTTTAATGTTTTTTATATATTTCATATATTTTCATGTTCTCAGGTAATCTTGTTCTGATACTTCAACCTTGATTTACATAATGATAGAAGCACAGACAAGCGAGCACAGCACTGTTTGGAGAAAATAAAAATATGTACTTAGGTAATTAAGCAAAATATACAGCACAGCCCTAAAACAGTAAGGTAATAAAGAAGTCAAGTTTTTCAACTCACTGAGAAGAAGGGAAACATGTTAAATGTATTTGTGGCCTTTAAATACATACATGCACACACGTGTGTGGATATATAATATATATGCTTTTTATCTTTATGTGGTGACAGCCACAATTTAATAAAAAGAGAAAAAATATACAAATCTTTCAAATAAATGTCGAGCCACAGTTAAAGATGTTATTTAATCTGTTACCAAAGTTTGTTATTCTGACACCTAAAATGTCTGGCAGAAATTATAGATTTAACAGCTTTTCTCCAGTAATTTCTTGACAGATATAACATTGTACAAATAATCTAATCCTGCCAAATATCTTCAAGGAAACAGAAAGGGTATTTAAATAATGTTTCCACGTATGCAGGAATTCACATACAAAGTGATTTTTAGTAGTAGCTGGAGATCTAAGTGAGCAATGAACAGAAAAGCCATTGGAGAACCACTTTCCCTTAAAAGACTTGCGCTTACTTTATTTTGAAATATCGTTGTCCCTTTTATTTCTAATCAATCGATTAGATGTAGTTTTTGCCCAGTATTTATGTTTTCCTCTTCATTATACCTGGTGTTATATTGTTTTGACCACAGTTTCACATCGTAATTCATCAGCGTTCGTGTTAGTGACGAAAGGTGGCTCTGAGGGACAGCTGAAAAACTAGTCACTTGATAGCATGCTGAGTCTGGCTCCGTAGAGCCTGGAGACTCCTTTCTTGTGTTCCAACCACCTCATACTGTCCCCTTAGTTCCATACTGAGTGATACATGCTTGCTAGCACTTCAGAAAAGACAAAAGTAAAAAAATATTTGAATGTTTAAAATTTAATAATCCAAATATGTAGACAAGGGCTTGATTATTTTAGCACAGCAGACAAGCAGGGTTTGTATGACAAGGTAAAATACCGATGAATCGGAGGAGTTGTTCTGATGTTCTGGCTCATGGAAATCCCTGGCACCTTCTCAACCCCTGCCCTCTGTTAGCCTACATATGTACTTACAGTTTTGATTACAGAGAAAGTAAATATTTGATGTACTCTTAAGATAAATTATGTATTTGTTTAAGGCACATACTCAATCTCTCTCTCGCCCGCCCCTCTTTTTCTTTCTCTTTGTCTCTCTCGCACACACATTCAGTCCACCTTAGGCCTTCAGCAGGGTTTGGCTATAACCATTTGGAAGTGAGTAACTGGTCTGGGAAACCGCTATCCTTCCCCACACTTCTAGCCTCATCCAAGGCCTCATTTTCCTGGGTAGCATGTGCAGGGCCTCCAGCAGGCTTGTCTCCCCAGCAGCACCTTCTCAGCAAAACTTACTGCTTCTGTACTTTAATCCTCAAGATTTTATTCTTTGTTCATCTGATCCATAAATTTATATCATGAGGTGAAAAGTCCATGTCTTCCTCTTCTAAATAAACTATTTCTATTTTCAGGAGGACTCTCAAGTTTTATCCGAGGACACTGATTAATAAGACAATTCATGTAGCTCTTCTAATCTTAAAAAAACAAACAAACAAACAAAAAAACCCCTCTATTACTTACAACTAACTATATGCTGCCTTGGGAGAGATCTTCTATTGTTTTCCAATTTTAAATTGTGTGCAATGTTTTATATTTTTATACTGTTACACTGCATGTGCTTAGGAGAGAAATAAACATTTCAAAAAAATAATGATTTCTATTAGTGTTTTGCATATCACACCTTTTATAGGATTTTTGATACATAAATAGTGAAGGAGCAATGGAGCAGGGAAAGGCCTGAGCTATTCTTCCAGCTCTGCCTCTTTCTGTGTAAACTTGAACAAGAAATTTGACCCATATCCCCAAAGCCATATTTTCTCTTGCTTCACGATCATGTTCCGGTATTTAATTTTGTTTTTATATATACTTGTATATCTTCAATCTCAATTTCTACTTCCAGTAGTCTAGTCTTACTTGTATTATCTCACACCTGAATTGCTATGTCCTTCATCAGGGATGAAAATAGCACGATCACCAAATCAGATCTTACATTAGGTTGGAGAAATAGGTAGCAATTTGGGTGACATAATCGAGGTGCTATGTCCCATTCTCTTTCTCAAAATGTTGAAAAGTTTAAGTAATGGACTGAAATTCTCACAAATAAAGTTTATCAAGAATACCTTTTTTTTTAATAATTAACTTTAATAAACCTAATATACAACTTAGAATTGAAAAAATATGACAAAAAGAAACTAAGAAGTAGAAATAATGATAAGGTTATACCTAAGGAAAAGCTAATATGTTCAGAGGATTTGTGTAGGGAAGTATTGGGAGGATAAGGTTTTACAGAAGCGGCATATCAAGGTAATCAAGGGTCTTGAATGCTAGAACAAATATGATAAGATGCTGTTAATTAAACACTATTCGTTTGAAATAATTTGATAATATTGAATAAAGGGATGGAAGGATGGATCTAATATTTCCTAGGCTAGATGCTATCAAAATTAAGTTGAAAGGTTGAGGTCAGATACCACTGGCTCATTAACCAAGAATCTAACTATTATTCTTCACCGCCCTCCATAGCACCAATGACAGGTAAGAGTCCCAAAACTGGGACAACCTAAGACAGGATATGGAGAGGCTGCATAGTGGATTACATTCATAGTACCCAAAGACGGGTAAGACCACTCTGCGTTCAGTCAACCTAAGACAGGGACCAAATCATGGATGTTTGTATCCCCATGACAGGTAAGACTGAAACTGCAAGAGCAGGCAACCTAAGACAGGGGCTATGTTTATCCGCCATACAAAAAACAAAAGAGGGAATTTTTGGGCTCTGCCATGTGCCTGAGGCCTAGTGCAACTTCCTGAGCCTGACTAGATGTAGATCCATCGAGCTACTTTCACGTAGCAATTAATCAGCAACGTCCGGCCTGAAACTGCCTCTACCTAGATACAGCCAACGTGGTACCATGCCGTATGCCCAACCCTGTCACGCACCTCATCCCCTGCCTTCTTTCCCCGCCCCTTCCCCACGCTCTATATAAGCAGCTGCTTGACGCAATAAAGTTGAGCTCCTGCTTAAAAAAATAATAATAAATAAATAAATAAATAATTCAGTGGGGAAAAGATTCCCTATTTAACAAATGGTGCTGGATAAACTGGCTGGCAACCTGTAGAAGAATCAAACTGGACCCACACCTTTCACCATTAACTAAGATAGACTCTCACTGGATAAAAGATTTAAACTTAAGACGCAAAACTATAAAAATACTTGAAGAAATTGCAGGGAAAACTCTTGAAGGAATTGGCCTGGGTGAATATTTTATGAGGAGGACTCCCCAGGCAATTGAAGCAGTATCAAAAATACACTATTGGGACCTGATCAAACTAAAAAGCTTCTGCACAGCCAAGAACATAGTGAG